>VKOC01047099.1:0-28387 GCA_009364415.1 Spea multiplicata
CAAATCTTACATTCCAACAAACAACCAAAATCCTGTCCATTGTTTTATAATCAGATTATAAATTATAATAAAACGGATTTAACATTCATACATAGACGGCAGAATGGATTTATAGCCTGATTTAGCAGATTAAGTAATGCAGAGAATAGAAAGGAAGGGAAAACTAAACAAACTAGAATTATAACTTAATTGCCAAGGATGAAAATTTATCTTATAAGGAACAGAGGAATTCCTGCCAAGGTAGCCAAATTTTATCATACTTTTTTATGTTGTTATGTAAATAGAAAAAGTGTCTCTCCATTTTATGTTGGTACTCTATTTGGTCATAGATGTTCAACTGGGTCGGAACTACATCCGACTTCCAGTTTCGTGCCAAGCAGATTTTAACTGCTGCAAAGATATTGATTACTAATTCTAGATTGAAATTATTTTTCACTGGAATATCTATATGGAAAAGGAAGGATTGAGGAGTTAAAGACCATTGTTGTCCAAACATCTTATTAAATAGGTTTGTAATTTCAAGTTTTATTGTTCCTAGACTATCACAATACCACCAAATATGAGCAGCGGTACCAAGCTCTGATTTACATCGCCAGCACTTATTAGAATTTGAGCTGGCCATTTTGTGTAGAGTTGTGGGAACATAATACCACCTATGCAGTAATTTATAGAATTGTTCATGTAAATTAATGCAATGGATTGCCTTCCTTAATTTACTCCATGAAGAATTCCAAGCTTCTACCGGGTAAGAAAAATCAAAATCTATTTCCCATTTCTGTATAGTGATAGGTTTTTCAATAGTATATGTCTGTTCTAAAATAGTTCCCAATCTTGAGATTAAGTTAATATTAGAGTATTTAGCTATAAATCTGTCTAGGGTAGTTGGCAAGTGCCAGGTCTTGGATTTAATAAAGCTTACAATTCTCAGGTATGAAAAAATTTCGTTATTTGGAAGTAAAAATTTAGATTGTAATTCTTCAAATGATTTCAATCTAGAAGGAGACCATATATCTTCAATTTTGTGGATACCATGAAGGTGCCACATTTTAAGATCAATATCTTTAATAATAAGTTGTAACATATCAATAGGTGTATAAGTTGACCATGAATCTTCATAAACAAAGTTTCCTTTAAAAATGCGCATATACTTCAAAATATTTGATATTATTGGATTTGACTTATCCAGATATCTTGTACTGCTATAATTAAACCAATAGAGCTGGAACTGATCAAGATTACGACATTTCCATAGTTCGTATTTATGCCAGGGAAGATCAAACTTTCTTTTAAAATCCCAGGCTAAAAAGTGAGCGAACATGCAGATTTCATGCAAATTTCGTATGTTAGGGAATTTAAGACCGGTCTGTGAAAGATTTTTTTTTAATATAAGACGGGATATTCTTGGCTTTTTATTTAGCCAAACAAATGAAAAAAACAATTTTTCAAATCGATTTAAGATTTTCACTGGTACTGAGAGTGGAATTGTTCTAAACAGATAAGTTAGTCTAGGTATAACGTATGATTTTAATATGTTTAACCTACCGAGCCATGAAATTTCTAATCTTTGCCAAATCAAAAAATGAGTTTTTAAATCATCAAGGAGGCTGAGATAATTATTACTTAATAAATCTAAGAGGTTGTTATATATTTTTATTCCTAAGTAATTAATATATGTCTGTGTTCCAGAAAATGGTATCTTAGTTTTTAAATTTTGTAATTGGGATGATCCCATATTAAAGTTGATAATTTGAGTCTTATCTATATTTAATTTATAATTGGAATAAAGACTGTATTCATTTATACGCTCTATCACTTCTGGAATTGAGGATTCAGGAGAAGTAAGAATAAGAAGGATGTCATCTGCATATAATGCAATCTTATGTTCCCATGGGCCTGTTGTAAGTCCATGTATATTTGTGGAATTACGAATTATTGCTGCCAAAGGTTCAATTGAGAGAATATAGAGCAAGGGAGCTAATGGGCATCCTTGTCTCGTGCCGTTGTTAATATTAAAATTATCAGAATAGAAATTAGCTCCAGATATTTTAGCTTGTGGATTTTTGTAGAGAGCTAGTGTGTTGTAGAAAAAGTCTCCCGACAGACCAAATGCTTTTAAAGTACCTTCTAAAAAGGACCAATTAACTCTATCGAAAGCCTTTTCAGCATCTAAAGCTATTAGCGTAGCGGGTAATTTAATATTTTGTAATTCATGAATAAGATTTAATATTCTACGAGTATTATCTGCCCCGTTTCTCCCCTTAAGAAAACCCGTCTGATCTGGGTGTATTAGATCAGATATTACCTCTTTTAATCTCTCTGCTAATATTTTGGAAAAAATTTTAATATCTAAGTTGATTAATGAAATAGGACGGTAATTCGTAACTTTAGTTAAATCTTTGCCTGATTTAGGGATTGGGGTTATCATAGCCTGAAGCATTTCACTTGGAAAATTTCTCTTAGTTGGTATTTCAGTAAATATTCTCAGCAAAAGTGGAGAAATAATTTTTTCTAAGTGTTGAAAAAAGGGGGCAGAAAAACCATCTGGTCCTGGAGCTTTAGATTTAGGAAGATTACGAATCGTATTCTTTATTTCTGAAAGTTGGATGGGAGAATTTAATTTTGTCAATTTCGTTAAAGAAAGCTTAGGGAGGTTCAACTCTTCCAAAAAGGAATTTATCTGTGAGTTATTCTTTGTTATATCTGGTAAGTTATATAGTGAGGCATAATATGATCTAAAAGCTTCCCCAATTTGTTTTGGAGTTGAATGAATTTTGTTATTTAAAATAATTTTATTTATTCTATTTCTTTCTGTTCGGTTTTTAATTTTATTTGTCAAATTTTTGCTTGTCCTATTGCTACTGTAATACCAGTTTTGTTTGAGTCTTAATAAACCTCTATTTGTCTTCTCAATTAGGTTTTCTTTAATCTTAGATTGGATGGATCTAATCTCTTCAGAAATAAGAGCCGATGGATTTTGTTTGTTACTAGCTTCCAGATTCGCTAGTTTAATATTAAGATCTGCTAAAGTTGAACCCTTTAATTTCTTCACTTCTGCTCCATGTTTTATAAGGAGTCCTCGCATAGCACATTTAAATGTGCACCATAAAGTTGTATCCGAAACTTCACCGTTATCGTTAATTTGTATAAATTCTTTGGCTAGATTAAACAATTTTTCTTTAAATGATGGAGACAATAATAGTGATTCATTAAGTCTCCAGTTGGATCTTATTCTGAATTCATTTTTATTGTTAATTTCTATAATCACTGGAGCATGGTCCGACCAAGTTTGGTTGCCAATGGATGCAAAATTACAATAATCTATTGACTTGCTATCTGTAAAGAATGAATCGATTCTAGAATAGGATTGGTGAACTGATGAATAAAAAGTAAAATCTTTCACAGAAGGATTTTTGACTCTCCAGATGTCGTATAAATTATTACGAGCCAGACATAATGAAAAAGATTTACTTAACAATTTCAATTTTTTATCAGGGTATAAGCCAAATCTTAAACCTTTATCTAATTTCATATCCTGAATACAGTTCATATCACCTCCAATGATAAGAAAACCTTTGGATATTTCATGAACCCGATCAAAGACCTTATCTAAGTATTCAACAGTGGATGTATTGGGAGCATATATATTAACTAAAGTATAAATTGATTCATTAATCTTACAAATTAATATCCCGTACCGACCTTCATGGTCACTCTCGTAATACAATTTTTCAAACTTAATTTTATCGCTTATGAAAATTGCTATTCCTCTTTTTTTCTTATAATTTAAGCTTGAATCAAAAACAAAAGGGTATCTTTTATAAAACCAGTGGGTCGGAAATCCCTTTTTCCAGTGAGTTTCCTGTGAAAAACATATATCAATATGTTCCCTCTTCAAAGTATCATATAAAAACGCCCTTTTATGTGGGGAGTTCAATCCTTGACAATTAATAGTCATCAATCTAAGTGTCATCTAATTGGTATGTGGTCCGATCCTTTCCATCTCTGCTAACTAAAATTCCGTCTAAACTTATACCTATAACATACGCACAACAATTCATACAATTTGTGCATGAAAATATGTCATGCAACATTTGCCCTAATTCCATATAGGGCGAAAGACAAGCGTAGGTGCCGAGTTTGAACCTCGAGAAAAATATAAATAGAGGAAAATAAATAAATAAAATAAATAAATATAAATAAATAAATAGATAAATAAAGGGAATTTTATCTTTCTCTTTGTGTTAGTGAGACAAAATAGCTCACCAAGTGATCATGATAATATGTGTAAAGTGTAAATCTATAAATCTATAAACATAGATAAATTGTTGAAACAATATATCGATTTGTGAACTTGTGTTGTGAAAAGTGGTCTCCTGAAATGTATAAGGGGGAAAAAAAAAAAAAAAAAAAAAAAAAAAAAAAAAAAAAAAGAGGAAAATTGTGATTCTAAAGTATAAGTGAAACCAAAAGTAAGTAATCGTGATAATATGTGTGAGGATGTGTAATGAAATAAAAATTCTCATGGTACTATTACTTGCGGTAAAGAGAGTGTAAACTGTGAATCTATTAACATAGATAAATTGTATAATGGTAAGTGATATATCAATAATATGATCGTGTATTATGGGTAAAATATCCCTAAGTGATCAGTGTAATGTGTAAAAAAAGAGAAAAAAAAAAAGAGTGGAGAAAATTTGTCTCTCTTTATATTAGTGAGATGAAATAGCTCGCCAAATAATCATAATGATATGTGTACAGTGTACAAAAGGAGATTCTCACAAAGATAAATATTAGTAATGAGAGCAATATAGTGTATAGAAAGAAAAAAAAAAAAACGTTTTACTTTTAGTAGTATAAATAATGAGTGATACTATAATTAATATAACAGTCTCAATATAGTAGACATAGTTGACATGTTCTTCGTGCTTATTCAAGTAGGATGAGATAGTGAAAGTACAAATTCTTCCACTTGTATGGGGTCAGTCAAGAGTAAAGTCCTTGATTCATGAGTTATTATAATCTTAAAAGGAGAACCCCATTTATATCTGATATTTGCTTCTCTAAGTTTCTGAGTACAGTCTCGAAATTTTCTTCTAAAATTCCTTGATGCAAGCGAAAGGTCTGGGAGAAGTTTTAAATCTTTGTAATTGGGATTTTGAATGTGTTTCTTACGAAATTCAGATATAAATTGATTTTTAACATGAAGATTGTGGAAGCGGACCATCACATCTCTTGGAACATCTGGATTTGGTAGATTCTTTGGTTTAGTCAATCTATGAAAACTTTCGAACGGAGTAGTCCCTGTACGGTCTTTTTGAAGGTAGGTTGTTAGTAAATCATTTAAATAAGATTCCAAATGTGCATTTGAAATTTCTTCGGGGATTCCCCTTAATCTTACGTTGTTAGTTCTGGATCTATCTTCAAGTTGTATTAATTTCAAATCCATTGTTTGCATAATCGATCTAAGATCCTTATTTTCTTTTTTGAGAAAGTCTATTTCAAGTTGAAGGGTCTGTATAATATTTGATTGAGATGACAATTTGTCCGAGATACGACCCATTTCCTGTTTCAAAGAGTCCGTATTGAGTTTCATTTCTGCACTTAACTTTGAGTATAAATCGTTTATATTTGTGATTTTAGACGGAAGGATTGGTTCCATTTGTGGAATCTCCATATGGATTTCAGAGGAGGAGTCATTTAAGGTTGAAGCAGGTATATGAGGAGGTTTAGATATATTAGAATCTGGCTTAGGAGAGTAGTAAGTTGGTAAGGTTTTAGACTTCTCAACACTTAGCCTTTTATCCCGCTCTTTCTTGGGTGGCATCTTGTAGGCTTGAAGTTATTATTGTGACTTAATGCCCGAAATTCCTTTCACCACGCCAATTTTCTTTTATAAGAAAATATTGCAGAATTATGAATAATATTATATAGGTGATCAGTATATATAAGATTAAATGGTGTCATATAGACTAGCATTGCTTATATGTCTCTCCACACCGCTTTCTCTCTTATAGATTCTCTCTTGTAAATAGAAACTTGAAGAGTATTGTTGATTTGTGAATAATATTGTATAAAGATTTCTTTTAAAGCATATTCAGTAGTCAGTATGTTTCCATTAGACATATAGTTGGTTAAGAATGATGTTATATAAAGATTCCTATTAAACATATTCAGCAATCAATATGCTTCAGTTAGATAGGAAGGCATGTGAAGCATTCGAAGGGGTAATAACGATAAATATGGCTTAACCCTTTATACTGTGAAAAAAAAACAAAAAAAAACAACAACAAAAAAAACCCGATGTGTATAAGTATATTGCGGGAGCCACTTATCTTAGGAAGTCTTCCCAAGTTTGAGGGCGAGAGAAGCACGACCCCCAACCGGAACAATCCTCCAGAAGGGCTCCGGTGCAGACAGGCGGCACAGCGACCCCCAGCAACGGCCCAGCCGAAAATGATCTGCGCCACAGACGCTCCACGCGTCAGCTCCAGATGCCAATCAAGTCAATCAAGTGGGGAAGCAACCGTGGGGGAAAACTCCAGCAGCACGCCCCAGAAACGGAGCAGTTCCAACAAAAATGCCGCGGAACCAGGGAGACCGCAACAGCCCACAGCGGTCCACGGCAGTCTCCCCAGGTTGTGTTCGGTCTCCTCAAGTGGAGACCTCCGCTTCTCCTCCGGCTCTCGCCCGACTCTCGCCCGACTCTCCCCCGTCTCCCCCTCGTCTCTCCTCTCCTCCGTCTCTCCTTCAATGCTCGACCACCGTCCCTCCCTCCGTCATTCCTCGGTCAACCGCATCAAGGGGCACAGCGTCACTCATCCCTCGATGCGTTCGTGCTCGGCACCAGCCGCTGGCGTCTCACGCGGAACGTTCGCGTGCTACGTCATCACGCACACCGAAAATGTTTCTGATTTCTCCGGTCAAGGTCAAAGTTAATGGATAACCTGACTTCCTAGATTAACACTGCATGCTCTTACAGGCTAACAATTGCAGAGTAACAGTGCTTTACAAGTTGCTTATAAATATAAGTGCATGTAACTATATATTTGTGTTGCAGGCTATGGCAATTAGTATGTCCTCAATCGACCTGTATCTGTAGGATGGAGGTTGTTAGCAGTAGCACAACACTATGTATTTATTATGATAAAAAAAAGAAATAAAATACAAATGGACTTCATAGCCCCATGTGGTATTTTAGTATGTGAGGAGTATGGGTAATAGGAGGTTAACTGCTTTCTGTATGATGATAAAAGTCTGATGCTCTGGGAGTATTCTTCTGTAGAAGATCATGTTATATATATATGGTAGAGGGTATAGGTCAAATTAAACAGCTGAATGATTTGGTGAGAAACCGGTCCATAGACTAGGGGTCCACTTCAGGGAAAAGGATGTCTGTTTAATATTACTGAAAACCCACCCATGTCATACATATTACTGTTATGTAGTTTAAGCTTTTTGCCTTTTATAGTAAAAGGCAGAGTTATTTTAATTGTGCCAACCTTTAGAAGGCATGTACTAATTTTCTTTTGTAATCTATGTATATAAATATATTGTGTGAAATTGTAAAGCTGGTGGTCATCACAAAGTTTAATTTCCACAACACCCCCAACACCACTTAGTCTGTATTTGAGTGTTCCATTGAGTGCAGTACCCCTTGGTTAACAGGAAGTCCAGAAAATCTCTGTTTATTTTTTAAGTTAAATGATAGCAGAAGTGTTATTAGATAGACAAATGTAATATAGGATTTCAGGTTACATAGCATAAAGACTGGACTTTTGGGAGTAAAATATTGAGTCTTGGTGTAATATGAAATCCTATATTAAAGTTTCCTAAAAACTCATGGCGTGCCCTGTTTCTTTTTATGTAGTGCAGTTGGTTGGAAGTAGCACCCAGGTACTTTAGTTTTGTACATGCTTTCTTTATTATAAATAACATATTAGTACATAATTATTTGAAAACCGCATAATTCTAATTGTGTTTACACAATTTTACAGTTGGATCAACTATCAAATCCCAAAACCTGGATCAGTGCAGCAACACAGATATTTTTCTCGCTGGGACTTGGATTTGGAAGTCTTATTGCTTTTGCGAGTTATAATGAACCTAACAACAACTGTGAAAGACATGCCATCATTGTTTCCTTGATCAACAGTGGGACTTCTATATTCGCCAGTATTGTGACTTTTTCTATCTATGGGTTTAAGGCAACCTTCAACTATGAAAACTGTATAAACAAGTAAGAAAATAACATTTACAGAGTAATTGAAATATATGTTAAGTGATTAAATTGATTTGGAGGGTCTCTTAGTAAACTTCATAGAAACATAATTTGAAAGTAAATATAAACCATTGAGTCCATCAAGTTTGCTCATTTTTCTAAATGTAGAGACTCATACCTTAATCAGTCCTTGGTTTTGTTTTTAGATTCAGGATAGCTTTATGCCTCTCCCATGAATGCTTAATCCCCCCATTATATACTACTTCTGATGAAAGGCTGTCCCATTTCTCTACCACCTTCTTGGGAAAGTGAAAAGTGGGTGCTGTGTATCCCAAGTATGAGGGGGTAAGGAGTTAGGCTATACTATACTATAGGCTATACTATAAGCACACGGGCCCTAGGTATTATGCACTACAACTACAATGCCTGTTGCATATACCCTATAACAGACTCTTATAATAAACTTTTGTCACTTTTATTAGCCATTTAAAGAAAACAAGCTAGTCCTTATTTTGTTTTCTACAAACAAATGCTTTACCACCATGGAATGCAAGTGCTATAAAATGCTACATACTGTATGTATCAACAGTAAATGACAAAACCAAAGAACCTTTGGGTGTGTGACGGGAAGGACCTGTACCCCAACTGGGTACTCCCACCAGACGTTCCTTCCTTCTGCCCATAGTCACCAGGAATACAAGACTTGGATCACCAGGTGGAAATAGTGTTGACGACAGCAGGAAATACAGCCTCTCAGGAACCTCGGTGGTACTGTAACATAGCAATACAGTGCTTTACTGTCCTGACAAGGAGGCTTAGCCCATTTTATTTTGTATTTAAGTTTATTAATACAAACAATGCCTGTTTGATGCCTGTTTTTGCAAGAGTGCATTAATCAGAAAAGACGATAAGCAGTACTGATACGCAGCGCAGGGCAATACACGTTACAGTAAGACTTAATTTAACGGAAAGCTCAATAATAGTGTGAGACCTGCTCCTTCCTCAACACCAGGCAGTTCCTGGCAAACCATAGAGCGTCCTTTACACAGCACATGAGACGCCAAGCATCATTAATGGCATTCTCAGTGTGTGTGCTCCTGGAAATAAGTCAATAAAGTACCGAGTGGTAGGACAGGTACTTACTCTCGATAGAGTCCTTGAGTTCCAACACCAGGACTCTGAACCAAGCCTGTGCAAATTGGCACTGCTAGAACAAGTGAAGGGCAGTTTCCTCCTCCACAATGCATTGTGGGCAGTGTCTATATCTGTACAGCCCCCTGGCATGCATAAATGTCCTTAGGGCGAGGCCTCCCTGAATGGCCACCCATGCAATGTCTTTATGCCTGTTGGTGAGCCTGCTCGATGCCACATGAGCAAAACAGGCGTGGCTGTGGTTGTTCTCGATAGTGTCTTTGGCTCTGATGAGTTGGTGGATCACACGAGGTGACAACAGGTGTGGTTTAACTCCCTCCAGTTGGTGCTTCCTTACAAATTTGCCCAGGTCTGAGTAGAACCAGGGCATAGTCCAATTGTAAGGGACGGAGCTGTACCTTGGCGAGGATCTTCTAGTCCACATTCAGGAGAGAGATGGGACATCAATTTTTAAGATTGCATCTCTCCCCCTTCTGCTTACACAGGATCATGATCATTCTCACGTGGGGGGGCATCTTGCCCTCCACCACCATCTCCCTGTAAAGGTCAAGGAGGTCTGGGCCAATGAGGTCCCACAGCGTTGTGTATAACTCGGCTGGGAGACCGTCACTGCCTGGTGTCCCGCCCCTCCTGAAGGATTTGGTGACAGCTCCTCCAATGTAGAGGGGGCGTCCATGGCTGCTCGGCCTGCGGGATCAATAGTGTTAGTGATACCTGACAGGAACCATTCATCAGCATCTGGGTCTGTGTCTTTGGGAGAGTAGAGATCTCGATAGTAGTTGGCGACCACCTTCCTGACCTCTTACTTCCCCTGTCATACCACCCCTGGCTGTCTCTCATTTCTGTCAGGGGCGTGTGGACGGAGTGGAGT
The DNA here is from genome assembly GCA_009364415.1 of Spea multiplicata. Taxonomy (NCBI): domain Eukaryota; kingdom Metazoa; phylum Chordata; class Amphibia; order Anura; family Pelobatidae; genus Spea; species Spea multiplicata. Next base: position 10,242 of record VKOC01047099.1, read on the forward strand.
TTCCTGAAAAGGAAATAGTCACATTTCTCACCCTTCTCCAGGTTCTCCACCTTGGAACAGAAGACAATTTGCTTACCCCATTAACAAGACAGAACTCGTGTTGAGGTAAAACAGGAACTGCTTTATTTGATCCGAATATAGAACTATATATACCACAGGATCTAATTACCATGTCAGGAAGTAAGTAATTAGATCACATCCTGAAACACAATATCCAGGGAAGGAGAAAATACCATGAGACATAAATAATTACACTGATTGGGGAGGTAGACATAGAATGATGACAGACATATAATTGAATCGAAATATACAATGGCTAGGACACAGAGCTAACAGGGGCTAATCGGATTAACAGTTACTGGCTGTGTATTTGCTTATATTAACAGCAGTAGGGGGTACACAAAAGACAGTGAATGGCAGTACTAACACCTAGGATCTAACATTAATATGTTAGATCCTAGGTGTTAGTACTGCCATTCACTGTCTTTTGTGTACCCCCTACTGCTGTTAATATAAGCAAATACACAGCCAGTAACTGTGTGCGCCCCATCCAGAGGGCTACCTGCCGTGTGCGCCCCATCCAGAGGGCTACCTGCTGTGTGCGCCCCATCCAGAGGGCTACCTGCTGTGTGCGCCCCAGGCAGAGGGCTACCTGCCGTGTGCGCCCCAGCCAGAGGGCTACCTGCCGTGTGCGCCCCATCCAGAGGGCCATTATGCATCATGGGATACAGACGGAGCCCCTTGTATCCCCTGCACCTCCTATCAGACCTGTTCACCCGGTTCATGACAGATACATTACAATTCCATGGAGAATCACCACGACTTATTCGTGTATTACAAAAGTTGTGAGAAAATCCTTTTTTGCAAGTTTGAGAAATGCAATCCAAAGGTTTCTCAGGTTCACCAATTACTAGAAGTAGAAGGCGATACTGCAATTGGTGTCCCTTTGTTGTCTGTATTGATTAAGGGCGGACAGGGGTAAAGTATGGAGAGGTTCTTAGTGGGTAGAACCCTCTAGTAGTGGGACAGTTCCTGAGCCAGCCGTTTGGAAGTATACTCCAAGTGTAGAACACTAATATAGGAGAGGCCGTGGGCCGGAAAAAGTAGGAGAGCATAAACGAATCTAAGTTCGGTAGCCAGGTAGCAGGAAGCAAAGTCAAAATATGTAGCGGAGGTCAGGGAATGGAGAGATACAAGAGGTCATGAACAAGCCAAAGGTCAGAATAACAAAAACAGAGAAAACAATCTGGAAGCCAGAGTAAGTGTACTTCTGTGTACTGAGGGTTTAAAAAGCCCTCCAATCAGATTCCCCGCCTATGTAGTGAAAATGAGGCTTGGTGGGTAAGGTGGTAAATGTCCCTTTAAGAAGGACAGTACAGACTCATGAGGGGCGTGCATGAGGCGTTGCGGAATCTTCTGTGAAGCAGCGGCATATTGGGTGCTGGCATCTGGGAATCCTGGGAATGCCCCCCAAAGCAAGAGGGAGCCGTGAAGCACAGGGTCTGTGAGGTACAAGATCCAACACCACTTCCACCACTAAGTGCACCATGCCACCAACCAGGAGCAGGCTTATAAGAGTGTAGCCTGTGGAAGGAATGCACAAGAGAGGGAGCATGGACGTTTGAAGCAGTAATGCAGGACCGTTCCGCAGGACTGTAACCCAACCAATGGACAAGATACTGCAGCTGCCTCCTATGAACCCTGGAATTGAGGATGGCATCCAAGCTGTTCAAGCGCGTTGGCTGCGCAGAACGGTGAGGACATTAAAGATGTATGAAATTAAGAATTATAGGAGAGTTCTGCTAGATAAAGTTTGGATGCTTAGTTAGACTGATCCTCAGAGACATACATATGTAGGTATTGGTTCATGACCTGGTTGGTTCTCTCCATCTGGCATTTCGATTCTGTATGGTAAGCTGAAGAAAAATGGAGATGCACACCCAGATGTGTGCATAGGGATCTCCAAAACCTGGAGACAAATTGATGAGTCCCTGTCCCTTAAGGCAATCTTGGCCAGTTCCATAGATGCAGGTAATTTGGTGACAGCTATAAATTGAGCTTCTTTGGGGAATAAGTCCACTATGACTAAGATGACAGTCATACCGCAGGATATGGGAAGATCTGTAACAAAATCCATGGCAAGGTGAGTCCATGGTTTGTCAGGGATCACAGTGTGATCGGTGCAGGGGGATTGCTGGGAGGGGAGTGAGAAACCATGTATTTCACTCCCCCTCCTGTCCTGAAAAAGTGAAGAAAAAAAAAAAAGCCGTTAATTTATTTAAAAAATAATTTACAAAAAATCATTAACCCCTTCAATCCCCTATAGACGTACCGGGACGTCCAAAAAACGCCTATTAAGAAACCCCTATAGACGTCCCGGTACGTCCAGTCCTTCTTGCAGCGTCAGGGACACATCTCTGCCGCTGTATGGGAGATCAGGCTGTCGTTTGAGATCTGCTGTCCGATCTCCTGTAACAGCTTCCGGGTTGAAATCCGGTAAGCTGTTACATAGCAAACTGCCCGATCGTGCAGTTTCAAATGCGGGGATATCCTGCCCTCCGATGAGGCACAGAGACACTGCGATCTCTATGCAGGTCCCCACAGTGTGATCGGTGCAGGGGGATCGCAGGGAGGGGAGAGAGAAACCATGTCTCTCACCCCCCCTCCCATCCTGAAAACAAAAAAAGCTGAAAAAAAATGTTAATTCATTTAAAAAATAGTATTAAAAAAATTAATTAAATGATAATATAAATAATGCAAACAAAAATTATAATGTGAGCTGTGATGTCATTGTGACATCACTGGCATGTTCAGGAGGTCCCTAGGAGGACCTCTAACCATTTCTGTGTAAAAAAAAATATATAAAAAATACAAAAAAATGTAAAAAAATAAAAAATATATATATAAAAAAGATCATACAAAAAATAATTAAAAAACCTTACTTATGCCCTAGCATAACATCTAGCCAGTATAACCCTCCTGCCCCCGTTCACAACCCCCAAACCCGTTAAGCCATAGGCATAAAAATTATACAAAATTGTACACCTAATAGTATGCTCCCTGGTGCTGGGAAAGTCTGGAAAATCTATATAAATTAGGTATTTCTGAAATCAGGACACCTGAATTGATAAACTTGGAGGGGATTTTCCATCACTTTACCTAATTTTGTGAGGATTCAGAGGGAAAATGTAAAAAAAATTAGTTTATTTTTCTAATCTTCGCTAGTTTTTACTAAATTTCTCATTCTAAATTTTCAGCTAATCATCCAACTATGGTATCAAACGAAAGCTCTATCTCTCCTTGAAAAAACAATATATAGTTTACATGGGTACACTATTCACAGGAAAAGAGAATAATCGCTAAACCGACATACCGCAAAAATGGCAAAATTGTTCTGGGCTTTGAGGTACCAAAAACCCCTGGGATTGAAGGGGTTAATTGTTTCCACCTGCTGACCTCCAGCAATTAACCCCCTCATGCTGGGAATAATGAGCGTTCCAACCTGCCACTGATGTAGACAGACTCCATTACCTTGCCACATATCCTCCCCCTCAGCTTAACACAGGTGTGTGAAGCGGCCTTTGACAAGAAACTGTGCACCCTAGACAATGCATCTGCATTGGCATGCAATAGCCCAGCCCTATGCTTCACAACAAATTTAAACTGTAGCAAAGAGAGGAACCAACGTGTGACTTTAGTATTCTTGTCTTTATTGTTCTGCATCCACTGTAGTGGAGCATGGTCAGTGATGAGGGTAAAAGATCTGCCCAACAAATAATATTTCAAAGTTTCAGTTGCCCACTTAATGGCCAAACATTCCTTCTCTTACTTTTGCTCCCTTGGCAATAACTTACGATAATACAGGATGTTCTTCCTCTCCTATCATCTGAGATAATACCCCCCAGGCCCACATCAGAAGCATCAGTTTGCAAAAAGAAATGTTCCTTAAAATCTGGGGCTACTAAAACGAGGTACCTGCATAAAGCTGTACGCAAGTCTGCAAATGCTTTTTCTGCATCATCATTCCATCTCACTGTATGTGAGGCCTTTGCTTTAATCAAATCAGTGAGAGGTGCATCTCGAGTAGCAAAGTGGGGTATAAAGCGTCTATAATAGACAACCATTCCTAGAAAAGCTTTGACCTGTTTCTTTCTTAGAGGGTGTGGCCAATGTTCAATAGCCTCAGCCTTAGTGACTTGAGGTTTTACCAGACCTCTCCCGACAGTATAACCAGGATATTTGGCTTCTGTACATCCAAAAGAACATTTGGCAGGATTAGCAGTAAGACCAGCTTTCCGAATACTATTTAACACTGCTTCTACCTTTCCCAAATGGGAGTCCCAGTCTCGGCTATAGACGACTACATCATCTAAGTATGCAGAAGCATAATTGGAGTGAGGTCTCGGAAGTTTTTTCATCAACCTCTGAAAGGTTGCTGGGGCTCTATGAAGCCCAAATGGCAAAACCGTATACTGGTACAGACGGGATCTGCCAATAACCCTTTGTAAGGTCTAACACACTTAGGAACCTGGCCTGTGCCAGTTTCTCAATGAGTTCATCAACCCGAGGCATAGGATATGCATCAAGCTTAGAGCATTCATTAAGCTTTCTAAAATCATTGCAAAAATGAACTGACCCATCTGGCTTAGGTACTAGAACTATGGGGCTAGACCATTGTCTATGTGATTCCTCAATGACTCCCAGTTCCAACATTTTTGCTACTTCTGTTTGTATTGCACTCCTTTTTGCCTCAGGAATTCTATAGGGCTTTACTTTTACTGTAACTCCTGGTTCTGTGATAATATCATGGCCGATTTCACTAGTTCTGCCAGGAATACTAGAAAAGACATCTTTGTGACGGATCGTCCTGTGCCCCAGACTGGACACATCCGCCTGTCAGCTCCTTCCCTCTCCCAGTAAGCGGACACGCTGTGGCTGTCCGAAGAAAGCAGTCACAGACCAGCACTTCCCTCAATCATGAGACAGGACTTCATGCTTTGAGGTTAAAACAGAACTCTCTTTATTACAAACACACAGAACTTATATACAATCTCCATTCACTGTGCACCAAACTCAACCCCCAATCCTATCAGCCACATCCCATCACAAATCCCATCAGCCACATCCCCTCACAAATCCCATCGGTATACAGGGGATGTATCAGGTGAGGGGATTAAGGGATACAATGGGTTTCTCCCACCTGTGTTATCCCCCCTGTAGTGCGGGTGCCGTCTGGGCAGATAGGGCTGTGCTGGCTGATCAAGAGCCCCAGCCAGATTATAGGATCGTCTCTTTGAAGGCTGGAGCTGCAGCCACATTCAAACCGGGTACACATAAATATAATAATAATAATAACAGTGAAGATCAGACAGGGTTCTTCACAGAGGGTTAAAAGGCATTTCTGGAGGCAGAGTGGCATTAAATGCCTCTAGAAATGACTTATGCCCCCCATTTAACCACTCCCCCCCCCCTCCCTCCTCCAAACTTACCGGTGCTTCTCAGTCCCCGGTGCATAGTCTGGGCAGCATGTAGAGCTCTACGCGATTCGCGTAGACAACTCCCGCTGCAGCCGGGAGGAGGTGCAATTAGCAGCGGGGGTTGTCTGCGTCCATCACGCAGACCTTCCCCGGCTGTCTGAGTTCCCCGGTCTCTGACAGCCGGGGAAGGTCTGTGCGATGGACGCAGACAACCTCCTCTGCTAACCCTACCTCCTCCCGGGTACAGCGGAACTTTTCTACGCGAATCGTGTAGAGCTCTACACGCTGCCTGGACTGAGCACTGAGGACTCAGAAGCACCGGTAAGTTGGGGGGGCCATAACGCAGGAGGATCCAGGTCCCCTGCATCGCTGCGGGGGATCTGGATCTTAGTCTCATAGTCAGACCTATTTGAGGTCTGATTATAAGACGAACCCGATTATAAGACGAGGGGTATAAAACCTTGTTTTATAATCGAGCAAATACGGTACTACTTTAAAAGCCTGGTATACCAGATCTTAACCTTAACTTCATTCAGTACATGTTCTTGACTTATGGTGTAAATAAGGGCCTCTAAGCTGCCCAAACCAAATCAGTAGCTCTTCGTTCTGTCACAAGACACATAATTTCTCCTCTTGTCTCCAGGTTTCCTTTGGTCACTACATTATAGAACATTTTAATAGTATCCCATGGGTGTGAATTTCCTTTCTACAGAAACCACTCCTTCAAGCTTAACCAGTTAATGTGCTGACAATTAGACTGTGATGCTTTTGCTGCACAGCAATCAATGGTGAATATTGAAGAAACTTCTACATTGTCTCTTTCCTTGTGCTGGTGATGATGGATTGGACTGTAAAGAGCAAATAATTATAAACACTATATGCACTCAGACACAATCTGTACTAAGACCATAACTCAACACACACACACACACTCATTTTGTCAAAGTGAAATGTGCTTGTTATACACTTCTGTTTTAAGTAGGGCTGCAACTAACGATTATTTTTATAATGGATTAGTTGGCCGATTATTTTTTCGATTAATTGGATAAAAAAATGTAAATTTTTCATTATCTAAAACTTATTTGAAGAAAGTAAATAGATGGTATAAAACAAACGGCAGAAATAAAAAGACTTTGATAATAATGAAATTTGCTATGTTTTATGTTCCAACTCTGCCGCCCATTTGCAATTTGAGCCCGAGGCTTGCCACGCTGCCCCTGAGAACATGCAAGCTGCCCTCCCATATGCCTTATATAGTCTATATGTTCTTATACCGCCAGATATTTCACTCAACCTCCGAATGCACACTGCCTCCCACATATGCTTATACCCATATGTCATATGCTGAGCCTCCTCGGCCCAGTATGCCGGTAGCTGAATCCCATAGTGCCCACTCATAATACAGGTACTCGTTGTACAGACAGTCAAACTTTTGAATAAATAAATAGGGTTAACTTCAAATGCCCCAAATTTTACCATCTCCCCTTAGTTTACCCCCCTTACCGTCAACTGCCCTTATGTTTCGCTTATTAAAGTTATATTTAACCCTCAGTCACTAGCATAAGTTCATCCTAGAGAAGACCCCATTACCAAATGCCCTGAAATAACTCCATTACTATAACTGCTCTCAATTAACTAAAACACCATTAACTATACTGCCCTAATTAACCCTAAACACCTCATCAACCCCACTGGCCTACTAACTAGTAAAATGCCCTAAATTACCTAAATACCCATTAACTATACTGCCCTAAATTAACTCGCCACTCCCCTAACTTTCAACAGCCCAAATATACATTTTATACTCACAGTTAGATCAGTATCTAACTGTAATTTTACAGTAATGTGCTTTTCTCAGTTTTGAAAACAGGGTACTAGATGGTACTAGAATTCATAAACTGCATTTCATTGTGTAACTCTTACTTTCTCAGATTTGTAATGAGTTTGTATTCGTACCTGCAACATACATACCTATAACTGCGATAGCTAGACTGGTAGGGTTTTGTAAACTGTATTTAATAAATAGCTAGAATGTTGACTTATAAGGCTTATAGTCTGGAAAAAACATTTACGCATTAAGTTCACCTAATGAACACAGACACTTAAATTAAAAAATACACTTCAATTAAAATTACTTTGTAGTAAGTGTTAGACATACAATAGCCTGGACACAAATAGGAAAAAAAGTGGATTCAAATTGGTCAAAATGAGCAGAAAAACGTTTGCGCTATGTTCGGTCTGGCACCTCCCAAAATTTGGCACCTTAGACTCAAACCTTGTCCACTTAGTTGGAAATCATTACTGCATTATGTGATAGAGCTAAGCAGAAAATAAAGGAATTACTGAAACATGAGAACCCAGACCTGAGTATTTGGCGCCTGGGTGGATCCTGTATGCGGCACCCCCCTTTAAAACTGCATAACTGCTATCATTATATACTGAGCTACACCCAGACAGTGGTACAGCATAACTGCTATCACTATACACTGAGCCAGACATTGACAGTGGTACAGCATAATTGCAACCATTATATACGGAGGCAGACATTGACATTTGCCAAACCCAGATTCCTCCATCAGACTTCCAGGTAGTAAAGCACGATTCATTACTCCAGAGAACACTTTTCCACTGATCCAGACCCCACGGTTTACACCACTCCGCATGATACTTGGCTTCTGTGCAGTTGCTTGGTCTTTGAAATTCTTTTGGTAAGCTCCCGATATACAGTACTTGTATTGATGTTGCTTCTAATCACAGATTGGAACTCTGCAGTGAGTTATGCATTTTTTAAAGATCTGATTGTGAGTGGTCTACTGCTCCGTGGCTGTGCCGTTACTCCTAGATACTTTCACTTCACAATAGAAACGCAATGAAGCCAGGAAAAAAACATCACCAGCAACGTCACTCACGATGACTGTACTGAGCTTTTCAATTTGAACCCTTCTATTGTCAATGTTTGTCTGTGGAGATGGCATGCCTATTTACTTTATTTTATATACCTGCTCAGGGCTGGATTAAAAGCATTGTGGACCTAGTGTTGAGGATTTTGGTAGGCCTTTTTATGGAAATAAATAAAATATCTGCTACTCCGACACCCAGACACACACACTAGGACAGGCTCTGACACACAGACACTTACATCCGGACGGGCTAATCTACGAAATCAAAAAACATATTTTCCATATTGCTTTGTCGTTGACCCCCTCCTTTTGTGTTTTTGACCCCTTATGTATCTCCCCCAGCCAACACTATGTGTATATATCCCTCAGCCTGCCCCTCCCTTTTATTTATATAGCGCAAACAATTTATGCAGTGCTTAATACAATACATATATTCAAGGGATATGACAAGACAAATTGACAAACTGATACATTAGGTGGAGAGAGCCCTGCTAGCAAGCTTACAATCTTGGGGGAATGGGGTGACAAACATAAGGCACAGAGAAAGGGTGAGAGGTAGTGTGGTGGTTGTATCAATGACAAGGAAGTTCTAGCAGCTAAGATGATTGTGGTGTGTTAACCACACTTTTATTAAAAGTAAGTAACACCAAAATTGGACAAAAAAACATACAATAACAATATTTATATATGATTGACGGCAATCACACTCCTATCATGTCCAGGCAATCAGTACATGCTGGAATCTGAGTATGCCCGAGATTGCTGTTAACAATCATAATATATATATATATATAATAATAACATTATTAAGTTTTTTTTGTACAATTTTGGTGTGTACTGTTTAATAAAAGTGTGGGGGGGTTGTTTTCGGTTTTGGCTAAGTGAACCCTGAATTTTCGGTTTTGGTCCAGAAGTTTCATTTCGGTAATCCCTAGGATAAGTAGAACTATTTCATTTTTACTTATCCAGAATTTGTAGTCGCAAAACTCTCTAGGCCCAGAAATCGGTGAGAGGAAAAGTAAAGATTTTGTGTTATTTACTTTATTTTAATCTGCATTTTAATTTCCATATTATCTCACAGTGAAAAATGAGTGCGGCCCTCGCGTGTATACAATTCTGATGAAGTGGCCCACTGCAGAAAAAACTTAGACACCCCTGTACTATATTAATCTTAGTCACCTCTGCTGGAAGGTTATTCTACTTTTAAAAAGGAATGCCTTATGACACCTAATGAAAAATGTTTGGAAAATAGTATATTGGAACTGAGTGGGCACAATTTATTGATTTATACAGTACTCTCCCCTAAAGAAACACAATAAAGTGCTTTGAGTTTATTAAATGTTATAAAATATTTTCTGTCCCAAGCATCCCTTTACCCTGTGAAAAACTGTGCCTCAGATCATAACCACTTTGCTGACTTTGACACCCAGTGATAACATGTCCTATTCTTAATGTGTTGGCTGTAACGTCACAATATTCGTGGTAATTTTCTACTTTCGTTTTCCAATTTACGTAGCTGCAATCCCATACAATAATACATATGAAATCTTCAACTGGATTGTAGGAATATAGCATTCCCATGTGTGCCACAATGAGCCAGGCTATTGTGTGTGCTGCTGGTAACATTATCCCAATGTATAATTTTCTTTTTAACACTTGAATGAAGACTTTTGTTGTGCGTGAATATATTTAACCTACATTTCACAGACTGTTCTTTTGTTTATTTTGGTTAGTGCTATTATAACAGTAGTAGCTTAATGCTTTTTTGTTTGAGCTGCCATGTGGGTAATTGTGTTTGACTTATTAAAGATCTTAGCTGTGTTTTATGCAACACCGATTGTTGGTCTAGTTAAGTAAAATAAAATTGTATTTTCTCATGCAATTTTTTTCAAATCTGCCAAATGTGTGACATCAGAGTGCATTGTAATGGGACAGTGTATGGAATGGGGAAAACTGCTCTTTGGCATCATTGGGTTTGTCCTAATACATAAGCAAAAAGTGATTCACTTTTGAGGATCCTTTGGGGAATGTAGTTCTTTAGATACTTTGTTCCCACTATTTATAAATAGTAGTATCGTTGGCTGAAAGGGAAGAATATCCGTGATTGAAGCCGGACGTCTGGTTGAGGTATTCGTTTTTAGATTGGATAGACATTTGGGTAATCGTTTTATACCCAACTACACATCTGTGCTCACATACACACACACACTCAACTCCACATATGTGGTCAAATACGTACATACACAACTACACATCTGTGCTCACATGTACACAGACATTAATAGCATGTCTTAAGAGGTAGCAGGGAGAACACTCCCTTTATTGCAGGCCAGATAGAGGGAAATCTATGAATTTCCCAAATCGCCCACAGCCCAAAATGGAGAATCTTGAGCTAAAATATGCTTTAGCTGCTAAAGCATACTTTAACCCCAGAGTCTCCATCCAGGGCTGTGAAGTCCAGATTAAGGGCTTCATCCCCAGTAGCCTTACTAGTGACACCACTGCTCACAAGTGCTTAATGTGTCCTCTACTAGAATAGTGGGTGCTAATGGGTACAGCTAAGCACTATTTTGCTCCATCCAAGAAATAAACACAATACCCAAAAAGGCCTAGCACTGAGCAGCCAGTGCTGGTATGTCTAATGAAAATCTGTAAAATCCCTACTCTGGATAACTGTGATGTCAAAATGATTGTGTCACTTCTTTAATAATCTAATGTATATTTGCAAATTTTAACTGTCTAAATGAAGTAATTGAATGTTACTTCCCCCCCCCAGATCATCAGAAGTTGGAACGCGAAGCACGGATTTGTCGACTTCTAAAGCACCCTAATATCGGTAAGTTCTATAATCATTACCCTGGCCTTCTTTTTATTTTGAGAATTAAGTGCTCTGCAAAGTAGCCCAGGAAAATATTCAGTTATAAGAGTATAAAAACAAATTGTTGTTAGACCATGATATCTGCAGGCTAATGTGACATTTTGGCATCCAACTAAAACGAACATCAAGGGTATCTCTTGATGTTTTATTCAATAATGGGAGAGTTTGCAGGATAGTTTTGGTTTAAGGCTCTCGTGTCACTATTTATTTATTATGAAGGGTCAACACTGGCAAGATCTATCCAAGCACTTCCTGCAGCAGAAGCCAACTGAGGTTGGCCCTTCATAACACAACTCGCATGCAAAGTTTTCAGTACTTATGGGAACCTAAGAAGCATTTGAATTTAATGTTAGATGATGCTAGATTACTTGAAGCACCAGATGTCTTCTCGATCACTTTGTATCCTTTTAGCTTCCGAACCAATCAAACATTTAGATTAGAAAAGCGTGCTATGGAATTATGGCATGTTGCATGGTTATTTTTGGCTTGTCCCATTTGCCATCTGTGAAGACTGTATTGTTTGTACAGTTGTGTTCATTGCTGGCAAGAACGCGTCACCAATTCAAAAGATGATTGCTTGGTTTGTGCTCCCAAACAAACCACAATGCTATTAGCTTATTCATTAAATTATTGTATTTAAGAAATATATATTAATAAAATATCTATATTAAGAACAAGGACAATAAAGGACATTATAATATAAGCACCATGCTCTGCAAAACATATGACAGATTAATGCCCCCCTCCAAAAAAAAAAATAAAAGCTTGAACATAATAGTAAATATACTATACATGTTCTCCATCTGTATATCTCTTGAGGTTTGAGGTACATACATGGACCTAAAAATGCATAATGGTTAATATTTCTGAATGGAAAATATTCAATATTTAATTTTTTGTTTGTTTGACGGTCTTATACAATGTCCACTGTTGATGAATTGATCTGTCAAAATATCCCTATTATTTTTCTGGCTCACCAAGTTTTTCCTGTGTGTTTTGCCGTGATCCCATTGAATGAATTGCGCAATAAAAATTGCAAATGTCAATTTCATGTTAGTCTTAACTGGTCCAAAGAACAGAAAACAATGACTTCATTGTAGCCCAAGACAGTACCTAGGAAACTGTCAAGAATGAGACTATAATGTCCCCAGCTTCATAGACAGAGATCAGAAGAGGGTATCCAGGAGGACATGGACAGGAGATAACATAGGCTCGGCATAATGTTAGAAGTAGAAGTGGAAAAAGGCACCATTTTGTGCAGTCTGGATGATGAGCACATGAGATAAAGCCAGGAATACATATGTTAAGGCTTCTCCAGCTATACTTCCCAGGATGGAAAAAAGAATTGATGCAAAGTACTGGAGAAAACAAGGGGAGCTCATTACCAAAGTGGATGCTGTGACAGGAGACTGAGGACAAGAGAGACGTAAAAGCACAGAGACAATGGAGATCTGGAGTATCAGAGAAAGGTTTGCTGAGGGTGATGAATGACAAAGGAATAGAGCAGGTCCTGATCAGGCCATGCCATAGTAGGCAACCCCTAAACAACTGATTGCCCTTAAGAAGACATAACTGTGTTTAGTTTGTCATGTTCTGTTTAAATTCTGATTTTGAGAATGATTTGTTGTCAACAATACTTTTTTGTTGAGCTGCCTGTGGTGGATGAGAGTTTCCTACTTTTTTATGATATGTAAAATGTACATTAAAATTCAGGATTTGAGTCATTCAGGTTTGAGTCAGCAATTTACAAATCTTGCAAGAGTCAGCTTTAATTTCCAGGCTATATTAGTATTTTTATTTTGGAGGTGCTTTTCCTTTTGCACAGTTTTAAATCTGCTATGACCCCACTCATACATGTTAAGACAAACAAAACTTTACAATATCTCATGGTGTAACAGCTATGAGTCCTGTTTAAGCCACTCTGGCCCCCCCCAAGATATCTGCCACCTGCCCCCGAGATATGCTGCGCTGTCCCCCCCCCAAGATATGCTGCCTGCCCCCCCCACAGACAAACCGGGTTCCCGGGTGTATTTTGGTCTTGTCACTCCAAATAAAACTGTGCCCGAAGCTGTGACGTGTGTCAAGGTGTTAGGCATTTTGTAACCAGGCTTTTTTGTGGCATTGGGGCGGTAAAAGCTTCTTTCTGACAACTTGGCCATGCAACTCATTTTTGTTTAAGCCTCATTGCATTGTGCCCCTTGAAACAACCACACAGTCTTTCTCCAGAGCAGGCCGTACAGTGTATGGTGGATGTTGATGCCCACGGGCAGGGGCCAGACATGGCCCATGATGCCGATCTCGGTGTTGCTGAATGCCTCAACATCGAGGCATTACAGCAACACCGTTTAAGCAAAGAAAGTGATCGTAAACTTGTTTAAGACTCATGAAGTGTCAGGCACGTCATAGGTCGTTAAATGACCGTTTTGCATGACGTGCCTGACCTGGCAATGGACGTTAAGGGGTTAAAAAAGAGCCAAACTATGTGATAATAAATGGCTTCATAAGTTTACTAGCCTTAAATAATCAATGATCGGTCATATTTTCAAAATCATTGCCAACATTTCACAATTTTATGCAAACTATTGAGTACAACTGTATATGTATATACTGTATTGGCTCGATTATAGGCTGCATCCTTAAAGTTAGGTGCTATTTTAAATAAAAAATACACATGAGTGGAATGTTAAAACGGTATTTTGTCTAATGAACAGGAATACATGTATTAACATTTTTGGTATCTATTATGCAGCATAATCAGCATAGGTTATATACAAACAGAAATTTGGAAAGCGAGTGCAGCTGGTGGACGTATGCGTGATGCGCGTAGACAACCTCTGCTGCTGTTCGCCGCTTCCGCCGGGACTTCTATGCCGGTGGTCTGTTCTAGAAGCCCTGGTGGAAGTGCCAGCAACAGCGGAAGTTATCTGCGTGCATCGCACAGACGTTCATCGGCTGCCAAAGAGGAGGATACAAGTCCCTTGCAGCACTGAACGTCTGCGCGATGCATTCAGACAACCTCCGCTGCTGCTGGCCATCACTCTGTGGTGTAGCACCGGAAGGTCATGTAACGCTGGCACTGATTCATAGAAGCCTCATCGGAAGTGCCGGCAGGAGTTGTTAGAGGTCTGACTACAAGACTAAGATCCAGATGCCCTGCAACGCTGCAGCCGGTAAACGTCTGTGCGTTTGCGTGCAGACAACCTCCGCTGCTACTTGAGGCTTGTGCCAGGGCTTCTATGATGGAGCACTAGTGTGACCTTTCTGTGCTCAGTCATAGAAGCCCCAGCGGAAGTCTTGGGTAGCAGAGGAGGTTGTCTGCGCGCATTGCACTTGACACCAGGAAGGGGGGGCATACAGGGGGATAAAAGGCATATCTGGGGGGCAGATTGGCAAATAGGGGGTATAAGGCATACCTGGGGGGCAGAGTGATAAATAGGGTGGTATAAGGCATATCAGGAATGCAGAGTGACATATAGGACTTATGTCATATTGGGGGGTAAAGTGGCATATCAGGAAGACAGAGGCATATAGGGGGGTGTAAGGCATATATGGGGGCAGAGTGGCATATAGTGGGTACAATGCATATCAGGCGGCATAGTGGCATATAGTGGGTTATAAGGCATACCGGGGGGGGGGCAGAGTAGCAAACCATGGGGCAGATGTGCATACCTGGGGGGCAGGTTGGTAATTAAAAGGAAATAAAAACAAAAAATGCATTTTTCTCAATCATAGTTTTTCTTAAATATAAGTTTACATGTGAATTAATATTTACTAATAAAGCTGTAGTCTTATTTTTTCTAAATTATTAAAATTGTGGAGGGTTGTCTTATAATCAGGATCGTTTTATAGTCTGGTAAATATGGTGTGTGTGTATTTATATATGTGTGTGTGTGTGTGTATAAGCGTGTATACTACCGTTGAAATGTTCGGGGTCACTTAGAAATGTCCTTGTTTTTGAAAGAGAAAGTCAATTTGTCCATCGAAATAACATCAAAGATGTAATAATACAATTCCGTAAACTGAGATTTTTCTTTGAGCATGAAATACATTCTTGTAAACAATTATATAATGAAGCACTTAACACAGCTACATTGTATTTAACCCCTTAACAACAATTGACGTTCCAGGCATGTTACGCAAAAAACAGTCAGTTAATGACATTTGACGTGCCTGGTTTAATTACAAGTGTAATCTACAATCTATTTCTTCACCCCAACTGTGTTGCTGTAATGCCTCGATATTGGAGAGCGGTCATCGCAACTGCGAGAGAAAAAGAATTACGTTTCCAAGAGTGTCTTTCCAGACCCGTCTGAGAACTCTGACTCCCCTTAAAACACTGGCATGTTAAATGCCAATGGAGTGTTTAGTTTTTAAAAATGCCCCCCAAACAACCCAACAAACCCATGCATGGGGGTATCACTGTACTCAGGATGCTAAATACATATTAGGTTGCTGTTTGACAGTGACATATACCAGGAGCTGTAACTTCATACCTGAAGTAGAGTATGTGCGGAAGAAAAACTACTACTGCAAACTTTGATGAAGGCTTGTGGTAAAATGTGTACATGGAAATAGTCAAAATACCAGCATTTGAATTACCCTGGGGTGTCTAGTTTTCAAGAATATATACGATTTGATGAGGTAAATTAAACTAATCGGCTTCAAAAATATCCCAAATAGAATATGTGGCCCTTTTGCTCCCCGAAGGTGGCCTTTTTACTCCCCGAACGACCTGGCAAACACATGCATGGGTGGTACCACTGCACTCGGGAGTTGTTGCTGAACACATGTTGGGATGTTGTGTAACAGTGACATATACCAGGACCTGTACATTTATACCTGAATTATAATGTGTGTGAAGAAAAAAATACAAAAAATGACTGCCACAAAGTTTGAAAAAGACTAGTGGAGTTAGTGCAAACAGAGGTCAACTGGTCATGCATGGTTTACTACATTAATCGAATGAGCGGTTTTATAATGAAATTAAAGACCTCTGTGCGTTTTGTTAAAAAAACAAACAACAACAAAAAAAACCTGTTGTTTTTAAGTTTGTTTAACAGATGCTTACTGCCATTGCAATATATTTAAATGAACATGCTGTTCATTTTTAATAGCATTGTATGATTGTAAAAAACACATGCTATAACGTATAGCACATTTTTAGGGCACAAAGGGTAGGAGTACATGTTATGTGGAAGTAAAAAAAAAAAAAAAAAAGCGTCATAACCCCTAAGTAAAAATGTAATGCATGTGTGCGTTCTCTGCAGTGTGGGTGCGCCCCCCCCAAAAAGTATTACAGTGCTTCATGTTGTTTATGTATTGAAATAACTTTATGTATACTTTTGCTCAAACATTCAACCAAACAAAAAAGACAAACTCAAGATTATACTTTCCAAATTGCCCTAGAATTGGCAAAATGGTAATTGGTAACTCCCTCCAATATTTTTTAACCCCTTTGTGTCAAAGGCTGTTTTAAATTTCTGCAGTGCTCGTGTTTAGCTGTACTTTTCTTCTTTCTTGTTTACTGAACCCACACAAGTTTTATATTGTTCTTTTCAGGACAAGAATGGCTTTCTTTAGATGTCATTGTTTTGCTTGTATCATATCAAAAAAGTAAAAACTATGGTGGAAATTTTAGAAAATGACTTTTTCTGGCTTTTACTTGAAAAATCTTTTACTCATCTATAAAAGCTAATGAAAAAACCTAAATAAATTCTACTATTTATCCTGAGTTTAGAACTCAGTGTTTACCCAATGTTTTTGTTTTTTTGGCCTTTTTCTGCATGTTATGGAACAATAAGTACAAGCAGTGATTTGCTATTTCAAAACCATTTTTTCTAAATCTGGTAATTCTTCCACTATGTGCTATTTCGGGTATCTTTGAAGCTGTCAATACAATTTACCCCATCAAACCATATATTTTTGAAGACTAGACACCCCAGGGTATTTCAATTGTTAGTATTTTAACTCTTTCCATGCACCAATTCTACCGCCAGTCTTTGTCAAACTTTGTGGTAGTCATTGTTCTGCGTTTTTTTTTTTAATCTGTTTTTTTTACTTAATGTATGAATTTATAGCTTCTGGTATATGCCACTGGCACACAAAACCCCTATAGGTGTTCAGTAACATCTCCTGAATACAGTAATACCACCCATGCCTGGCTGTTTTGGGGGGAAAAAGGTCCACATTGAGGCATGCATATAATTTTTTTTGGTGATCCTGTGCCCATGCCCTGTTTGCTACATCTTTGAGTCTGGCCAATTCAATGTGCCCAATAAAACCATATAGCTTTGAAAACTAGACACTCCAGGGTATTTCAAATGCTAGTATTTTAACTCTTACCACCGGCCTTTATCAAAGTTAGTAGTAGTATTTTCCCCACACATGTTGTACTTTAGGTATGAATTTACAGCTCCTGGTATATGTCACTGTCACACAACACCCCAATATGTGGGTATTGAATACAGTGATACCATCCTTGCATGGGTTTGTCGGGTTGTTAGACACCTTCCCCCGGTGTTAATTGGGACATTGTTGAACCTGGCCAATTCAATTTACCCCATCAAATCATAATTTTTTATAAGTAGACACCCCATGATCATTTAACATGTAAAAATATGTATTTTATATATATATATTTTCCAAAAGGTCGTTACCGGCACTCTTGGGACGTTTCAAATAAGTTTCAAAATAGTTTCAAATAATTCCACGAAACTCTGTTTTTCTAGTCAACGTTTCAGTCTTTTTATTTATAGACTTTCATCAGGACATCAGGATTATTTTATAATAATAAAAGCTACAAGAGCCCAGTGTTTCTCAATCTAGGTTTTAAAAATTAGTTATTAGTAAATATCAATTCATATGTTAACTATTTTTCATATTTAATAAAAA
>VKOC01047100.1:0-15226 GCA_009364415.1 Spea multiplicata
GCAGCCCACTCGCCAAGGTTTCCTCTTCTTGGCTTGGTAAATAACTTGGAAGTCACAGGAGATAGTGGTTGCGCATACTGTCACAGCAATATAATATGTGGCTGGCACCGTGTGGCAAAGAGTCAAGGAATGGGTACTCACATATTTCGGGGACTTAAGCAATTAGTCCCACAATACTTGCATGGGCGATACAATCCTCGTCTGGGGATATCTTTGGCAGCAGTCCTGTGTAGTTCTTTTGTTTGGTTCTCAGGATAAGGTGCACATAAAAATTTAAACAGAAATAGGCATAGTGCTTTCTGTATATATAAAATGAATAAAACAAATAAAAACAGTTCACTATATACTCACAATATGGTGAGCAATAAATGGATTGCTCACACCTTCTGGCGTAGGTGGAATGATCCCCACCAAGGATATAAACTTGCGTGTTTAAAACAACCATTCTTTTCTGCTCCTGGTATCCTTTTATTGTTTTAAACACGCACCTTATCCTGAGAACCAAGTCTAGTTAACATAGTTGCTCCAGAGCACACTTGGTTATTTGAAATATCTTAAAAAACATCCTCTACAAATTAAACTGTTTTTGTTATTGATCTCAATGGCTTACACATTATTTTAAATATTAGCAGTGTGCCTGTTTATTGGGCCAGGGGTTTGTGGATTTTATGCTAAATTAATTTATATTAAAAAATAAAAATAAAAAATAAAACTACTTGGACAAAGGTGTTCAGAGAGATACATTACAGTCTTTTTTTGAGACCACTGTTAAAAAAAAAAAAAAAAAAATCTATATAAATGTATTACTTCCCACATAGTTGTAATGTAAAAACAGAATACATCTCTCAAAGAAAAAAGAAAGTAACATATTCAGTGCAACTCAATTGTTGATTAATAAATTCAATTAAAAAATTCAGTTCATATTTTACCTTTACATAAATGTTTACCCATCATGAAAGAGATCTGTGTTCTACAAATGTCAAATTTAATTTTCTCTAAATCTCCTGAGCTTCTCAGGCTTGTGCCCTCTAATTCAAGGTTATATACTTTTTTTAAAAACTACAGCACAGCAGTTATCTGTAAGATTCACATGCATAACCCCTTGGGATATTTTACAGGCTGTAAAAATGTGTTTACTAAAAGCAACCGTTATGGGTCAGTATGGGTTGATTTTATATACACAATAGACTAGAGGAAAATGTTCACTTTTTAAATTAAATTTGGAACAATCTGTTCATTTTGTGTTTAAAATATAAATATTGAATATGTAAACATAGCATTCAGACCATCTATCCAGCCCATTTATCCTGATATAAAGACTCAAACCTTCCTTAGTCTTTTGTCCTGTCTTATATTTAGGATAGCCATATGCCTGCCCCATGCATGCTCCCTCATTTTCCTCATTGTATTAGCATCTACCGCTTCTGCTAGGTGGCTGTTCTACTTTCACCACCATCTCAGTAAAGTAAACCTTTCTTATATTTCATCTAAGCTGTTTTTTTTAGATTATGAATGCTTGTTCTAAAATTTCTTATCCATTAAATATGGATATTATAGCTGTGAAATATTTGATTCACAGCAAAGATCACTTTCAATATATTTGCAATAATCATCTGAAATATAGGCTAAAGAGGAACATTTTGTATTCGTCACATCCTTTCATGTAAAGGAATTAAGAAGACCTACAAGATGAACGGTTTGTGGAGCTCTTCAAATTACCGGTAAAGCTAATAATTGTGTATAAAATCATCAAAATGTGGACATGTACATTACATCATATTGATCTTCTGTTACTTCATCGCAATAGCAGATTCTTCCAAGGTACGTGTTTATCAGGGGTTTATTCACTGCAGTAGAGTTGTGGTTTCATGTCATCAACATAATGAGGATTTTACATCCCATCTTTTACACATATGAGGGAAGTTTAAAGAGCTTTTTCATGGTTAATCATATTTTTTTAGCTTACTTCATCTAGAGCCTGGTGGTTAATGTTTTTTGATACAGTACAATATTTTGAACAACATGGACAGGTTTGGTGGGAGATGCACTGCAGGTAAAGGCATGCAACCGGATTTATAAAATATGGGAATATGCAGAAAAATGCATATAAATAATAATTAAATTACTATTGCATTAAAAATACTATTTACCATAGGTATGGTAGGTTGGAGAGTGGGCATATGTGTGCATATCTATTTTCTACCTAAGGTAGGGGCTTTTAAGAAAAGTATTTATATTTAGTTAATTTGACTTGATTTTGAATATAGGCAAAAATAATGTTGTGGTATTTTTTCAGATTTATTTTTACTGATATGTAATAGGATGCATGGTTTGTCCTAAAGAAGATATTTGTGAAAAGCTTTTTTGTGAAAAGCTTAACTTGTCCTCAGAAAAAAAAATATGTAGGTGTTACATACCTGCAATCCGGGTCACCTCTTCAACATCTTCTCAAGGAAGGGGAAACTCCCTTCCTCCTCGCTGCCGATGCAACAGCCGTGAAGAAGGGAGAGACCCCCTTCCACCGCACAACCGCTCCGGCAGTGCTGACACAGAAGTGTGAGACTCCCCCTCCACTCCAAGACCGCCTCAGCTGCAGCCTCTATGGAGAGGAGGTAGACCCCCCTCCACAACGCTCCAGCCGCAGCCTTGGTGGTCAACTCCGTAACTACAGGACTTTATACGGGAAGATTACGCCACACTCAAAATGGCCACATATGCTGAAGTTACATTTTGGCGCCAAATGGAATTCCACACCCCTTCCCTTCTTCCTTTTTTTTTACAAAAAGCCGTACTCAATGTAAACTTATATGGAACTTTTCATAGAAAGAATTTCTGTATGCTTTGCTACTTTTGTTATTATTCTAATACTTTGATGGATAGTACAGTTACAAAAGCCAAGAACAGGGCAGCTACACATATGCATTAATCCAGTGACTTGATAATGGTTGCTACTTAGAAAGGGCACTAGAGGTTCCCCAAAAAATAATTGTGAAGCTCTGAATGCAGATGAGAGCACAGACATTATCTTTGTGAACCGGTTCCTAACATCTGCCTACTTAAGTAATAATGCAACCAGCTATTATTTCAATTTCCCCGTGGGTTTGGAAGCATGGGTAATTTGGGGATTCATTTATTTCATCTACCCTCCTTTTTAAAACTCACAGGCAATATAAATTAATGAATC
The DNA here is from genome assembly GCA_009364415.1 of Spea multiplicata. Lineage (NCBI taxonomy): Eukaryota > Metazoa > Chordata > Amphibia > Anura > Pelobatidae > Spea > Spea multiplicata. The sequence continues at coordinate 3,185 of VKOC01047100.1, forward strand.
TGTGAGTTTCCTATTTGAATTAGGATGCATCAACTCAACTCTGCTGCAGTCGAAGGGATGCATTTTCATGCAAATGTTAATTGTCAATAGTCACTATGTAACTTTAGCCCAAATTTTCTGTGTTTGCTACCACATACTGTATATTCACATGTTACAGATGCCTCTGTCACAGATATCCATTGGAAATACAAGAGCAGGTACCAACAAAATATGCTGGTAAGAATTTGGTTAGACTTCAGAAATAATTCTTTACATATGTCAAATATTGATCACGTGTAATGTTTCAGTAAATCCTTAAATATTTCTGTTTCTATATGAATAAACCTTTAAAGAAAAGAATAAAACTATAGATAGTCTAATGCGTATTTGGTTAGCACAGTGAGTGCACTTAAGGTTTTGTCTAGTAACAAAGCAACTTGGAGTGCCAATCACATATGAGATACATGGTTTGGTTGACTGTGCTAAAGAGGCCAACCACGTATTTAGTGCAACTTTCATAAAGAATCTTAACCAAGATCGTGTCAACCAAGATCATGTCTGGTACACCAGAGGTATGAAAATGATGACATAGCTGTTATATATTATGGCTTATAAACCCCGTCACTTACATATACCTTCATGTATACACAACTATATATATATATATATATATATATATATATATATATATAAATACTAAGGGGCGCTGATGCTTCCAATTAACAGATTTTTTTATTTTTATAAATAGCTTTGATACATACAGTGAAATATGTATACAGAACATCTCCTTGTTTCCAATAGGATTATTTTTTGAGTGATGAAAGCGATTAGGAATTTAAACACTTTTGTAAGCATCCTTTTAAGGTTCTTTAGAAGTTTTTAAAGAATGTCCTAAAAACTAATAGCAAAAACAAATAGTCAGCATTTAGATTCTTCTCCTATTCATTCAAGTTGTTTTAATTCTCCTGGTTTTCAATTAGTTAGAAAATGTTAATTTGACTATTTAACAAGTTATCACTAGAATAGATTTTGAAGGATCTGAATGAGATTGTTTGTTTCTTTTGGTTGATTAACACAATAGTTTAGTTTTGTTTAACAAATTAAAGGGCTGAAGTGCAGGCAGCAAAATAGATTTTTCTAGATGTTAAAATTGATTCCGTAAAAGTGGACTTTAGACAACCAAGGAAAAAAATCAGCTAGGCTTAAACGTTTAATTAAAGTTTTTTTTCTGTGAAGCACAATCTTTATTAGGTCTCTTACATTTTTATTCCAGAGTTTCTCCAGTGGCAAGCAATCTGTTCATAGTCATTGATAGGCAATTACATCAAGTTTGTGAATTTCGAGAGCGCATTGTTCAGGTCAATGTTATTCTGACTATTGGCCAACTTCTGAGTAAATTAACCTTGGTGTCAGGTCAGTTAAACCTAACTATACTACTGACCCCCATCCATTTACATTTACAACAAAAGATCCTATAATAGGCATGGACCAGATCCAATGGCTTCCCTCACCTTCTATCCTATGCCTGATAGAATGATGGTTAAATATTCATATAGTCATATGGGAGCATATATGCCTCATTAAAAATAAAAAAAATAATAATAAAACTTCCCATTTACATACAATGCAATAGGGGCTAATTGAAGTTAATGTATGCTCTAACCGCATAGGCATATATATTTTTTATTTTTTACTCAAGGGTATTTGGATGGCCGCTTTCTCTGTGCCTTTCTGAAAGGGTTTTTTAACCTCTATCCAAAGGGTAGAGGGAGCATAGATATGAACTTTTATATTACATTTAACTCCACCATGCAACTGGTAATGGAATAGACAGGACAAGATCTGTTCCTCCCATGGGATATTTTATTACAAATTCAACCTTATGTGCAGGGGATGAAATGAGTATATTGTTGTGGCCTTTACACCACAATGTTTATTTTATTACCCCACAACTGCACACAAGGTAGAGGAAGGGTATATTAACCTTTTGCTCTTTTTGCATGATTCTTGGCTTTCTGACTTTCCGCTTCAACTTATTGTTGATCCTGTTTATCGGCTTGTACCTCGTTGACTCTTCTTTCCCGGTTTCCTGACCTTCAGATGTCCAAACGTATCTACCTAAACCCTGACCTGTAATGTGTCTGCCAATCCCGTTTAAGTCACCTGTGGCCACTTTTACTCATGGATGGGCTCAGTCCACTTCTTGCTCCCTCTAGTGTGTACAGTTAAAGCAAGAGTGTCAATCTCAGCTCATTTGGGCTTCTCCCACACTAAGATTAAGTCTCGACCTAATATCTTATGTAAGTAGCACTCTGTTCCCTCTAGTGATTACTAAGTTCATCGAAAGAGGACGTTTCTGTAATGAAGTGGCTCTGCTGTCTGCTTAGCAGTCAATGTCCAGTCTTCCCCTCCCAGAAGTCTTGCAAGTTTAAAAGTAAACTTGAGACTTCAGAAGGATACCTCAAAAATCTGTTCCTTAGCCGGTCTAAAAATTAGGTCAATACAACCTCAGAGGCAAATTTTAGCAGTCCGACAGATGGCTGCACATTTGACTCTCGGATACTTTGGTATAGATGGTCGACCCAATAATGGCAAGGTTCCAAAGGCCCTATGGCTGCAAAACAAGCCAAAATCATCACCCTCCACCCCATGTGAAACATGCTTTCTTTTCACACATATCTTTGTTTTTCTATTAAACCTTTTTTGTAAGTTTTTACATTATATGTTTTTTTGCCCTGTATTTCCTTCTCTATAAGAAATATCACCTACCTTCGTCCGAATGATTTGTTGAGAGTGGTTTCTATATGGAAACATTTATGCAGTTTTTCAGCCAGCAAATCAACATGGGTGGTCTAGAGCCATTTGTCTCACAGATACTCTTCCAACATTAGAACAGTGTATTACTCTTCACTTGTGAGTGGTTTATCCATACATATTTTTTTTAATTTATACCTAAAAGTATTTTTTACAGTGAGCACTATGTTTTTCTCTTTATACTTTTTTCGAGAAACACGATCAACAGTCAAAATCTACAAGCAAGAGTTTAAGAACATATTTCACTCTATGATTACATTTAAGTATAATTAAGGTTTATTTTTACACTGAATGTTATATATAAATTTATTTTCCACATTGCACACATTTGTTTGCTTATCTGTACATATATTGTTTCACTAATTTATAGCGCTTCTTCTGTATTCCTTTTTTCTTGTCTCTACACTGCAAACTTGTTTTCTCCTGTTTTATTTCAACACTGCTGTGATATACAGGTTCCCTGGCCTGAATTTTGCAGTTACTAAGTGCAGAGGGTTTAACTGGTTTAAAAATGGGCAAAAAATGGGCCAGTCTCCCCACAGTAAAAAACAAAAGACACTATCCTTGGCTTATCACTGACTTTAGTCTCAAACACTGTCTTCACTAATTTACACAGAACCAGAGTAGAGGACGGCATTGGGAAAACTTGCGGGTGCGGGCCGTTTTTCGGGTGTTCGGGAGGCGGTCAGACAATGTACTCCCGCACACTCCTGCAAGGCTACCTTTGCGTTGCTCCCACACACCGTCTCTTCTCTTGTTTTGCCCAGGAACCCAGCGGAGTGACATCAAGTGACGTAAATTCACGTGACTCCGCTGGGTCCCTGGGCGGAACAAGAGAAGAGACGCTGTGTGGGAGCAACGCAAAGGCAGCCTTGCAGGAGTGTGTGGGAGTACATTGTGGGATTGACCACATATGTTACGGGAGCGGGCAGGAGTGGGCAGTAATGGTCAGAAATTCAGTAGGAGCTGGCGGGATTAGAAAAAGACAGTCCCGCGCAGGGCTCTACTCTAGAGTGGTCTCTAGATGTTTTATTTGACATGTGTTATAATTATCACATAGCCCAGGCCTGGCAGGATGGACACTATACACTTACACATATAGTACATACATTATTTTTAATTTAAAAATCTTAGGATATATAGTAAAGACATTTTAAAACACATTTTTTAGGCATTTCTGTAAGTCTGTAAGTTTCTCAGTTGATCAATACATGTGAAGCAGTGCATATAATATTTGGTTGATCTTTGTTTTCATGCGGTTATCATTTGATCTATACCCACAATGCAGGGTTTACACATGTGATTCAGTTGATCTCTGTTTCTATGTGGATCTCATTTGGTCTGTACCTGCAATGCTTGGTTTGCCTGCAATATTCAGGTGACCTCTATGTTTCCATGTAGTTCTTATTTGATCACCAGCAGCTTGCAAGCTGTAGAGCTGCTATCGCTCCCTGCTACTGTGGTGTGCCTTGGCACTCCCCTATTAATGCCACCTGGGTCCAATGGACCTATCTGGACTCATGGTAGGGCCAGACCTACTTCTGGGCTATTTTCCTATGCTTGCCATTGGACAAAAAGCAGCTAGCCCTACTGTTAGGGCTCAGACAAGCAGTTTGGGGACAAGGGTGGCACAGCTAAGTTGTTTGTGGGGCAAAGATGGCATTGGGAAGTTATTTGGGGGCAAAGATGGAACTGACTTTTGGGGTACAGCGTCTTACATGCTACTTGGGGATGTCAGGGGGGCCAAAGAGGTCTAATGATTGCTATAGAAAATGAATGTGGTTAGACATGTTATGTTTGCTGAGGGAAGGCGTTATAGCCACACTTGTCAGGAACCACAGCAACTCTGATAATGGCAGACGATGCACCTACTGTTCTTACCACCAGGAGGCTTTGTGGTCACTGTGGCATCTAGACACTCTCTGGGATTCTCTTTAGAAGTGCTGGAGCCAAGAAAACTGCCACTGCATTTACCTGCGTTTTGCCGTTTTGCCGTTTTTTCTGGCGTTTTAGCCTTTCTGTGGAAATTGCTTTTTTGACCTTAGGCAGTTTTTCCAGCCTTTACACATTGGAATTGTCACCCAGCTAAAAGGGATTAGGATAAATGGCAAGTATCTGCCGCCTCCTGATGTCATTTTCTTGGTAGAGTTCTACTTAAACGCCCCGGCGGACCCTTTTGTCTCTTTTCTGTGGTTTGTAAGGCATGCTTTATTCTGAATGTCTGCTCCTCTAGGAAGATTGGCTCCAAATGATGGTGCAAATTGTTTGCTGTTGCTTTTGGCACGCAGGATCCAGTTGGGTATGTTTGTTTGTAATGGCATGTTTGTTCCAAATGGTGTAAAATTCAATATGAACTTTGTTTTATGTGAAACTATTTGTTTCCAGCCTATTTCTCGTAGGACACACAGATACTGGGTCCATCCTCTGCATTGTAACTGTGGAAAAAAACGCCATAAAAAACGCCAAGGCAAAACCCACATGGAAAAACGCCAAGTGGATATGGCATTGTGCGATTTCCTATTGAAGAACAGCTAACATCTGGCTGCAGCATTTTTTCACTAAAAAAACGCCATGTGGCTGAATTGGCGTTTTTATGGGCGTTTTTAGCAAAAAAAAAAGTGGAAACCTAGCCTGAAGGTACACGTTGGTCATACTAAATATTGATATATATTTTTTTCTTAATTTTCCATGTACTAACAAACATATTATTTAAATGAATTATTTATTTTGTTTGAGAAACACTGTATATGTTGTCAAACAAATTTGTTTTTCATAAATGTCATAAAAGTCCTTGTTGGGACATTGAAAAATGTCTTAAAACATGTCTAATCACTTTTGGCATTTTACAGACAGCTAACTCTTCAGCTCAGTCAATTAGAAATGTTTTTCCTGTGAGTATTAAGCATGTATATGTGTGTATCCGCTCTGTATGGATTGCTACTTGATGCTTAGATTTCAAAACTAGCAGCAGCTGTCATGAACTAGTACACTGGAGAGAGATGTTTCATAATTATATTGGGTATGTCACAGTGAGTGATTTAGCCTACACATCCAAATTGCAAGTACAAAGGAGCAGCAAATTAGTGATTTAAGCTTTTTTGCAGATTGTCAGTTAAGCATCACATACAACATATAATATGAAAAAATACACTTATTTAATAAAGTAAAATGTCCTCAGATGTTGAGGTTAGAACAGTTTTTAATGCACTTATCCACATTAAACTTCAATTACCACAGCTCTGACCATTTTTCCAGTTTACCTAAATCATTTGCCATTTGCCATGCCTCAGGGAACATCAACCCTGTTGCAAATCTTTGTGTCGTCAGCAAAAAGACATACCTTACCATCAAGACCTTTTTGCAATATCACTAATAAAAAATATTAAAGAGATCCCTGAGGCACCCTACTGGTAACAAGACCTTGATCCCAATATTCTCCATTGACTACATCCCATCGGCCACTGCCTAATCAATTCAACAATATTGGGATCTAAATTTATTCAGTTTAAATTGATACATTTATTGATAAGTCTTATATGTGGGATAGTGTCAAAAGCCTCTCTGAAATCTAGGTATGCAATGTCTACTGCACCACCTTAATCAATTATTGTATTCACCCAATCAAAAAAATCAATAAGATTAGTATGGCACAATCTTCCAGAAGTAAACCCATGCTGTTTTTGATCTTGAAACCCATGTGATTTTAGATGTTGTTTAATATAGTTTCAATTAATTTCCCTACTACTGATATCAAATGTACAGGCTTATAATTGCCAGACTCTTCCCTACTGCCTTTCTTGTGAAAGAGCACAGCTTATTTTCAATCTTCTGCGACCAATCCCGTTAACAATGATTGGTTAAAGAAGTCTGTTAACGGTTTTGCCAGTACACCACTAAGCTCCTTTAATAACTCTGGGTGAATCTCAACTGGCTCTAGTGACTTATTCCTCTTTACTTGAGACAGCTGAAGTAGAACCTCTTTCTCGATAAACTCATATGTATCAAATGATTCAGTAGTCTTTTTTTCCTAACCGAGGTCGCTTACCTTCATTTTCATCTGTAAAAACTGAACAAAGGTAAAGATAAAGAGGAAAGATGAGATAAATAGAAAGGGGAGAGATAAAGTAAAATAGAAGAAGCAATAAAAAGAAACTAAAGAGATGAGATAAATAAAAAGAGATAAGAGACATAATGAGAAAAGAGAAACAGAGAAAGTGGATGGGAGATAAAAAGAAATAGAAGGAGAGAAAAACAGAAAAGGGAGAGATAAATGAAGTAAATAGAAAGATAATGTTAAAGGGGTGGGGAGATAAAAAGAACCAAAAAAGTAATCGGGTTTGATGTAGGAGAATTTGAAGCAGAAGGTGCTATTTCTTGCCAGACACCCCTATTAGATGATCTGTGGTAGTAGATAAAGAGGATCACCTACACGAAAGCAGAAGCACAAGGGTGCAAATAAATAAGGCAGACAGCAATCAATCAAATGTCAGTATATTAAATAGAGGTCAAGGGCAAAGGCAATCAGGGTAATGAAATAGGCAAACAAGAGGTCAAATACCGGGTAATCCAAAGAAGACACTCTAGTGCAGCAAGGAAGTTATATCTGGAAACTGTAATCTGATGACACACAGGAACAATGTGCAAGAAGTATGTTGGATTTTTACAATTCAAAGTCCAAAAGAAGAAAAGTATAGTTAAATTTATACAATGTATTGGCTAGCAGAGTTTAATTGCAAGCTTTCAAGACCAAGTTGTTAGGTCCCTTCCTCAGGCATTATTGACGTTAAAACAGAATTTCCTAAATACAAAAGCACAGTTCACAGGTTTACAAAGAGGTAAAATAAAGGTATTGGATAATTGACTTAGCATTCAATTAGCAGGACTAACAGAGATCTGATAGATAGATACAGTTCAGTCAAGAGCATCTTTGATCAGTTTACTCCCTGGTTAGAGAGGCCATAAAACCCTTTGACAGATGCCAGATCCATGAAGGTGTCAAATATTAGCAGGAGTACGTTGGTTGTAGTTAAGTCAATGTTTGTGAGCGGATTATTGATTTGTAATGTTATAATGGAAGATTAATTCTCTGTCTGTAAGGCCAGTGAGTAGGGCATTGACCTCACATATTTTTCTCTCCATCTTCCTTCCTCCTTTCAGAATTGTTTCCTTTTTTTCTTTGAAGACGCCTGATCATCACATTCAAGGATACCACACATTCACTATATGGAAAAAAAAGTATTGGGACACCTGACCATTACACTAACAGGGACTTTTATGACATTCCATTTAAATACATAGACATTAGGTGGTCCCCCTTTGCAACTATAACAGCTTCCACTCTTCAGGAAGGTTTTCCATAAGATTTTGGAGTGTTTTTGTCGGATTTTTCACCCAGTAGAGCATGTGTAAGGTCAGGCAATGATGTTAGACAAGAAAGCCTGGCTTGCAATCCCTGTTCCACTTCATCCCAAAGGTGTTTGATGAGGTTCCGTGTGGGCCAGTCTAGTCCTTCCACACCAAACATTTCCAACCATGTCTTTATTGTCACGTCCTACCCAGGCTGCGGAGTGTGGTGACATAAGTATTGTGGTCAATGTTTTAGCCAGTTGAACTCTTCCTGTATTACATGTCTTTTGATATGTTAACAAGGGCACACCTACAGTGATTCAATATGCCTGTTGAATGCAAAATCTTAGTTCAGTCTCTCTCTGCCCACCATCCTGCATGGATGGGGTAATCGGTGGTGTGCTGGGTTATGTTGGACCTTTAGGTTGCAGGTTAGTCTTGGAAAGTGTTGCATTGTATGTTGGGCTGTCACTCATTTATTGTATGTTACTGTGTTTTTGTCTCTTATTAAATATCTGTTAAATGTAGACGAACCTTTGAGATATATTTTTATATTTGGTTTAAAACACCACATTTGGCGACCACGAATATCAGACTTCTACAGCAGATATTTATGAGGCCAGTGACTAAATTGCATTTTTAGTGCACAGCGCAACTGCAGTGCAGCATTTTTACAAGACAGGGGTGGAAGTACTGATTTCAATATATATATATATATATTGTGCATTATCTTGGTGTTTCAAGGTGTCTTGTTTGTTTGAAATCTTTGCCTGATTTGTGTATGAGGCCTGGTAATAGTAAGACAGTATCCCTCACTGTGGAGATATCTTCAACATCTTTATTGCAAATGGTGTCTTATTTCGTTCTTACATTTGTGCATAATTTTAGTAGCAATTTTATTTGTATTTTTTCTTTATACACCAATTATAATATCTTTGCCATTGATCGTGGGGTAGGCCTGGTGCATGTGTGAGGCCTAGTTGAATACAAAAACCCTTTGCCTCATGGTGAATTGAATTGTGTGTGGGGGTTTTTGTTTGTTTTTCTCACCATTTTCTTTGTTTCTCATTTCAGGATAGGCCTTCAAAGGGGAACTTTTCTGTATTCAACTTAGTTAACATATAAGCATTGTTACCATTGTCTGCACTATTTAAAGGGGGTTTCATTTGAATGTGTTTTTGAGGATTAACAGGTTTTTTTACAATGGCATTCCCAGGTGCTGAATATTTTTCTGTAGAAGTTCACAATTATTTTAGAAATTATATTCAGAAGCATAATGGTCCATATATGCTCCCAGAACCAATAGATTCAAACTGTGGGGAATATGAAGGATTTATGAATGTTTTAACAAACATTATTAAAGCAAAGCTAAGTGCTAAGAAAAGAAAAAGTTTAATAGCACAATCAGTACTGTCTACGATTGGAGGTTTGGCAGACATGGTACAGAAATTAAAAAAAGAAAATATAGAATTAGCAGGCAAAATGGAGGAAACACAAAATGAAAAGGACTGCATTATGCTAGCTGCCTTAAAGACCACCACTATCGTGGATAACTTACAAAAGGAATTAAAAGACATAGAGGAACAGAGGGATACATATTTGGTTAAAATCACTGAGCTCCAGAACATGGTAATGGAGTATAAAAATAAAATAAAACCTGAAAACCCAAGGGAAGATTTACATAATAGCCCAAAACGTAATCTTCCACAAGCCCCAATAATTGTCTCAGAAAATTTCAATGTGCAACAAATGCCAATAGGTTTTTCTACTCAGACACGTCCTTTGTCTATGGCTGAGAAGGATAGTTTCCAAAAATGGTGGGGAAACATGCCAACCAATGATTTTAACAATTTTACACATTGGTTTCAGAGGGGAGCTGAGAGAGCTAGTAAAGGAGGCCTTAAATTAGAGGAATGGACGGAGCTGTTAGAGTATGCTATGGGTCCCATAGCTAGTATTTTACTGGGATTTAATGGCAGTGTGTCTAAACAGGCAGGAAGAATTGCAGCAAAACAATTCTATTTACTCAGTGTAGAGAAAGAATTAGCCGAAATTACAATGAGACAAACAGATGGACCTAGAGAGGTAGCTCAGCGGATATTATTCTGGTCTACACTACGTCAGCCACAGCAGCCAATGGTGTTGGGTTCACTAGCACATATATCCAGAGTGTTGGATGCTCTACCCCAGGAATGTCAGGAGTTTGTGAGGCTGTTTGACCAAATGCCCACAGACCTAGAACTGCTGCTAACTAGAGCAGACAAGTGGTGGATTGATCATCTTCACACTAAACATGCTTTTGTTGTGTCAGCAGTGAGACGGTTTCAAGGAGAACCTGGAGATATGACATACAAAGAGAATAATTGGAGAAATCGGCAATGGGAGGAGCTTCAGGGAAACAAACATAGATTTAGTCAGAATTGGAGGAGGAAAGAAGGAAATAATTGGAGAAACCAGAGATTTGGAGACTGTAATAATAATGGAAGAAACAGGGAGAGTGGTAATTGGAGGAGAAATGAAAAAGAAGATACATTTAAAAATCTGAGATGGGAGGAGCCAGAAAAAGACAATAGATACTGGGGGAGTAATAATTGGAATACCAAAAGAAGGATAGGTAATAATTTGGGGAAACAGAGATGGGAGGAGCCACAAAGGTACAACTACTACTGGCAAGATAATAACTGGGAAATTAAAAGAGAGAGAGAGGGTAACTGGAGAAATCAGAGATGGGGGGATCCTCAGAGAAACAGCACAAGGCAAAATAATAATTGGAGGAGGAAAGAAGGGGACATCTCAGAGCTTAAGAGACAGTGGTGATGGACCAGTGGATAAGTATACACTGTATCAAATTGTATTATTGTAAAGAGAAGAAAATCATGGTTTAGGTTAAATGTTAAAGGTTTTTTAAAGGGGGCGAGTGGGATGCTGAAATATATGTGCATCCCAACATAAAGTAATTAGTTACTGGTAAAACTGAGGATAATGTGTTCTGGCAATAGTTTATTTCGATGGCCAAAAGAGGGATTGCCAAAAAGACAATATAACTTTTTGATTTTAATATTTCTTTTATTCTTTTAAATCCATAGAACCATGAAAGAGCTTACAGCTATAATCCTGGACCACCACTTCATCACCATCACTTTATTTAATTTATGTCTATGCTTTGTATAATAAATGTACTGTAATTTGTGGGTCACGGGTATTGTAAAATACATTGCAGGAAAACTCATGTCGCTGAGGGAATTTATTCCGGAGGGACGGTGGGCTGAATTTTTACCTATAAGGTTTTTTTGCTCCCACTGGGTTTTCTTGCATTTGGGTAGGGGGGAGTATTTAAGATTGTAATGTAAATATGTTGATATATGCATGTTTTAATGTAAAGTGACAGTCCTAGGTCAATTGCAGAAAAACTTACGTCGCTGAGGGAATTTATTCCGGAGGGACGGTGGGCTGAATTTTTACCCAAAGGGTTTTTCGCTCCCACTGGGGTTTCTGCATTAGAGGGGGAATACTTAGAAAATGTGCAACACAGGAGAAAATAAAGTGGGGGAATGTGGTGACATAAGTATTGTGGTCAATGTTTTAGCCAGTTGAACTCTTCTTGTATTACATGTCTTTTGATATGTTAACGAGGGCACACCTACAGTGATTCAATATGCCTGTTGAATGAAAAATCTTAGTTCAGTCTCTCTCTGCCCACCATCCTGCGTGGATGGGGTAATCGGTGGTGTGCTGGGTTATGTTGGACCTTTAGGTTGCAGGTTAGTCTTGGAAAGTGTTGCATTGTATGTTGGGCTGTCACTCATTTATTGTATGTTACTGTGTTTTTGTCTCTTATTAAATATCTGTTAAATGTAGACGAACCTTTGAGTTATATTTTTATATGTGGTTTAAAACACCACA
>VKOC01047101.1:0-13937 GCA_009364415.1 Spea multiplicata
AAGGAGTGAAACCCAATATCAAAAAAGTAACAAAACCGAAATACTTTCCTTTCTTGCGGACGGGTCTATAGCAGCAGCCCTACAAAACACTCTCCACGGAATGTTGAAAAGGAAATACAAAATTGACTTCTGTCTAGGGGCGCTTAAAACCGCGGTCTCGAATAATTCATATACCGATATAGAAAAAGGAAAAAAGAAAAGAAAAAAATATAGTGTGATACAGTAAAACCAATTAAACTCCGGCACTGAATTTCAATGAATGCACTCACAATGTGGATAAACTTTTAGCGCGTATATCACAACCACTCCTCTGTGTGTATATGGATTCTTTGGCTCCACGTGTATGCAAGAGAAGAGAATCTCATAGGGTGATACCTTTACTATCAATATGTGTGCTGTGTGGTAGTGCACTCACATTTAGTTGAGGAATATCAAGCTCATCTGATTTGTCGTCCTGCAGTGGAGTCGATCCTTTGATGAGGTTCCTAGGAGGTTGTGCTGATTTCCACCAAAAGAAGTTTTCTTCAATACTCCGGTGTAAATATGAATAAAGTGCAAGTGCTTATAATAAATAGTGGGTGTTCATTCGATATGTGCCGCAGATAGATCCAAAAGGCGGGATAAAGTGAATAAATAAATAATTTAATATGGGACTAAGCCCTTACCGCACACTCGTCGGTAACTAAACCATATAGGTGTTTACAAAGATGTGCTAAAAAAGTACTTGAACAATGGTAAAATAGAATAAGTAAAATATATCTAAAAAAAGTAAAAAAGTCAAATCGAGTCCAAAAATGAACAATCCTCAACGCGTTTCGCCGTTTGGAGGCTTCCTCAGGAGGTATAATTGTAGCAGAGTCAAGTTCTTCCTTTTTATGTCCCCCCGGTTGCATCGTCTGTGTTCTTTTCGTTCCGTCCATCTATTGCCGTCACGTCATCACGTATTCATTCTGCCGCGTGCGTGCATGCTGTATGTCCCATTTGCGTATGCATTTTCTTGCTCCATTTCTTCCTACCCATACAATATATCGGGTGTGTTTCTTCTTGAATCTACGTGCAGTGAGGGATTATATATCCCAGGGAAAAAATTAAAAGATTAGATGTATCGATGTGTTTATTTTGTTTAAAAACTCGGAGGGACGGATTTCGGGTGGGTTCTTTATATATAAATCAAAATCGGCTGGTGGAAAATATGGGGAGATCCAGGGATAAAGGGATATAGAAATTATGGGGAGATCCAGGGATGAAAGGATATAGGATATATAATATACTATTTGGGTAATCCGCATAGTTTAGTTTGCACTGTTTACATAAATCCAACCCACACAGATTGTAACATTCCATACTTCATGTATATTTTATTATCTTTATCTATTTCTTTTCTTTATAAGTCTCTACCTATAATATTGGATGGATTTATGTAAACAGTGCAAACTAAACTATGCGGATTACCCAAATAGTATATTATATATCCTATATCCTTTCATCCCTGGATCTCCCCATAATTTCTATATCCCTTTATCCCTGGATCTCCCCATATTTTCCACCAGCCGATTTTGATTTATATATGAAGAACCCCCTCGAAATCCGTCCCTCCGAGTTTTTAAGCAAAATAAACACATCGATACATCTAATCTTTTATTTTTTTCCCTGGGATATATAATCCCTCACTGCACGTAGATTCAAGAAGAAACACACCCGATATATTGTATGGGTAGGAAGAAATGGAGCAAGAAAATGCATACGCAAATGGGACATACAGCATGCACGCACGCGGCAGAATGAATACGTGATGACGTGACGGCAATAGATGGACGGAACGAAAAGAACACAGACGATGCAACCGGGGGGACATAAAAAGGAAGAACTTGACTCGGCTACAATTATACCTCCTGAGGAAGCCTCCAAACGGCGAAACGCGTTGAGGATTGTTCATTTTTGGACTCGATTTGACTTTTTTACTTTTTTTAGATATATTTTACTTATTCTATTTTACCATTGTTCAAGTACTTTTTTAGCACATCTTTGTAAACACCTATATGGTGTAGTTACCGACGAGTGTGCGGTAAGGGCTTAGTCCCATATTAAATTATTTATTTATTCACTTTATCCCGCCTTTTGGATCTATCTGCGGCACATATCGAATGAACACCCACTATTTATTATAAGCACTTGCACTTTATTCATATTTACACCGGAGTATTGAAGAAAACTTCTTTTGGTGGAAATCAGCACAACCTCCTAGGAACCTCATCAAAGGATCAACTCCACTGCAGGACGACAAATCAGATGAGCTTGATATTCCTCAACTAAATGTGAGTGCACTACCACACAGCACACATATTGATAGTAAAGGTATCACCCTATGAGATTCTCTTTTCTTGCATACACGTGGAGCCAAAGAATCCATATACACACAGAGGAGTGGTTGTGACACACGCGCTAAAAGTTTATCCACATTGTGAGTGCATTCATTGAAATTCTGTGCCGGAGTCAGATTGTTTTTACTGTATTACACTATATATTTTTTCTTTTTCCTTTTTTATCGGTATATGAATTATTCGAGATCGCGGTTTTAAGCGCCCCTAGACAGAAGTCAATTTTGTATCTCCTTTCCCTCTGAAAGACCACCACCTTCTAACTACTTCTAAATATTTTATTCCTAATAAGTATTGCGTTATGGGTATAAATATGGTTTCAAACAAAATACATTATTGCCCTAAAAACAATATATTATTTGTGTAGGTACACTAATTGAGGGAAAAGACAATGTTTTAGTTTTTACTCCACTAAACCACTGATTCCTGTTGGTCGCTATACTGCCTTTTTCCAGCTGTCCCAAACCTTAAAACTGATTTTAATGGACTGCTCAAGATGGTATTGTGAATCATATGTGACACTAATTAAGTTGCTTTGTTGATTTAAAAATGCAAACACTGACCAACTGGTACAAAGGTAGAAGAGGACCCTGCTTTTGCGAGCTCACAATCTAGTCATATACATTCGTTCAAATTCAGAAAATAGGTAATATTTTATCCTCTTAATAATTGAATGGAAATATTAATTCATCAATTTACTGATAAGACAAGATCTCAAAGGATATCCTTAGAATGTATATATATGAATGTGTATATATATATATAGAATTAAAAAAAGGAGCCAAATTAAATTCCTCATTAGTCCCTTTATTTGTGGGTTCATTGAGCCATGTATGAAGTAGAGGGCATAGTGCTTCAGGCAAATCCACCCATCAACCAACCCACCACCACTTACCAAATAATACGCAGACAATTGCATGATTTTACTATTACTATGACGTAAAGTCATGATTTTATTAAAGACACGGAGGCGAGTATTGCTTAACTCTTTCTTTACTGGAACAAATAGCAGCAAAGAATTTGAACAGAGAAAAAATAAAATACAATATGTGGCTCCAACAGCCAATCACCACACAGCATACATTATAATACAAGTCTCCTCCCGGAAATCATCCTCTTTCTTTGATAAACGAACTTGATCAGCCCCACAACCGAAACGTCCGACGTGAGACAAGACGAAAACTCTGGAACATCCGTAGAACTCAGGATGGAAACAAGAAAAACAAGAATCTACAGGTTAACTCCAGTGCATGCAAAGCAGGGAGAGAGGAGAAAATCAAATATAGAGAAATGGCATAAAAGATGCGGAGAAATAAAGAAGCGCATGATAAATGAGAGACAAACCACAATGATCAAACAGCCCCACGTAGCACAAGAAGCAAAAAATACATAACGAAATAAATAAACATCCACCCCATACAAACCATAAGCCATAGGGCGGGAGTGAGTCCCACGCAGTGGAAGAAGGGGGGGAAGCAATACTCGCCTCCGTGTCTTTAATAAAATCATGACTTTACGTCATGGTAATAGTAAAATCATGCAATTTTATGACAAGACACGGAGGCTCCTATTGCAAGTTCAAAGCTGAGCAACAATAGGAGAGAAAATATGTGCTGAAGGTCGAAAATAGAACTCCTTAAAAGTAGATGGCCTGGACCAGTCCGCTGCCTTCATCAAATCCTCCAAACGGCCACCAAGACTAATGACTTTTGTGGCAACCGCACTCCTAGAAGAATGGGCCCCGAACACCGAGGTGTCCACACCAGCAAGACCCAGAACCCTCTTCAACCAACGTGCCAAGGTCGTAGAGGAAACTGGACCGAAAGGTGCCTTGAAGGATATAAAAAGATTGGGATGAGACGCGGAGCGCAACTGCGCCGTGCGCAGTTCGTATTCTTTCAGACAGGCCACAGGACACAACGAAGGAGAAGAAGGAAAAGCAGGATAAGACACAGATTTAATAGAAGTCTTGGTACGCCTGGAAATATTAAAAGTAACCCCCGAAGGGTCAAAAGAACGATTATCAACATCCAAGGCGCGAACGTCCGCCACCCTCTTGCAGGACACTAAACACAGTAAGGTAAGTAGTTTAGCCGACAAGTCCCTGAGAGGAAGAGACTCATTTGGAGGCAAGAAGCTAAAAAGGAGAGAACACAAGAAACGTCCCAAGTGGAGGAATATCTAGGACGGGGGGGGTCTGCTAAGCCTGGCACCTTTCATTAAGCGACAAACTAGAGGATGTCGTCCAATCGGACAACCATCGAGACCATCATGAGATGCCAAAATCGCCGACCGGTAGACATTGATGGTACGGTAAGCTCTGCCCTCATCAAAGAGAGACGAGAGAAATTGGAGAACAGCATTCAAAGGTGCAGAAGAGGGATCCAAATCCCGAGCCAAGCACCAACCAGCCCAAATTCCCCAAGCTGATCTATAAGCCTTCCTGGTTCCCGGGGCCCATGACGCTGCCAAGAGGTGCGAAGTCGTGTCCGAAACGCTGTGGATTGCCCAAGGTCCCCGGAAAGCAGCCATGCCACCAGGCGCAGCGACCCGTCCAGAATCAGAGGATGGGAATGGCCCTCCGGACTCAGCAGGAGGAGAGGAGAATGGGGCAACAATCTGGGTGGATCTATCGACAGCTCCAACAACGGAGGAAACCACGGTTGAGACCTCCAAAGCGGGGTGATGAGCACCAGTTGAACACCCTGGCGACGAACTTGTAGCAAGGTGCGCAGAATCATGGAAAACGGAGGAAACGCATATTGGGTGCCGCCGGTCCAATCCTGTGCGAACGCATCCACCGCCACCGCGCCTGGATCTGGTCTCCGCAGAAGTTGTGCGTTGAGTCTGGAGGCGAACAGGTCCGTACAAAAAGGACCCCAGAGCGACATGATAGAGTGGAACACCGCCGGATCCAACCTCCAATCGCTGGAATCCCGAAGATATCGAGAATACCAGTCGGCCACGGACTTGTGCAACCCGGGAAGATATTCCGCCTGGACCACAATGTTCCTGTTGAGACAGAAATCCCAGAACTGTTGAGCCAAATCCGTCAGGGTCTTGGAGTGGGTACCGCCGAAATGATTGACGTAGCGCACCGCCGAGACATTGTCCATCCGGAGTCTGATGCAAACGTTGGCATGATCCTTGGAAAAAATGCGGACAGCAAAGGACCCGGCTAGTAACTCCAGAGAGTTGATGTGCAGACCGGCTTCTTCTGGGGACCATCTGCCCCCTGTAGTGAGCCCGTCGCAATGAGCACCCCAGCCATGCAGGCTGTCATCCGAATCGATGGTGAAATCCGGACGAGGACCCACGATGGCCTTGCCATTCCACGCTTCCAGATTCCGGATCCACCATAGCAACTCGGTCCTCGAATCCGTGTCTAAAGAAATAAGATCCGCATAGGACGCCCCCTCGCGAAGATGAGCGATTTTCAGACGTTGGAGCGCCCGATAGTGGAGCGGAGCCGGAAAAATTGCTTGGATCGAAGACGTGAGCAGACCCACAATCCTGGCCAGGAAACGAATTGAGATGGACGGGCGCTGTAGGGCACGAGTCAGTTCCTTGCGAATCGAGCGAATCTTGGAAGTCGGAAGACTGAGCATCTCTTGATCTGCATCCGCCATGAAACCGAGAAACTCCATTCTGTGGGAAGGTGTCATACATGATTTCTCCTCGTTGATGAGGAAACCCAAATCCGAAAGGAACGAGATCGACAGGTGCAGATGAGACAGCAGAGTGTGACGATCCTGAGCCATAATCAGAATATCGTCCAAGTAAATGATAAGTCTCACCCCTTGCGTGCGAAGCCATGATACCACAGGACGAAGCAACTTGGTGAAGCACCATGGAGCCGATGAGAGTCCAAACGGAAGACACGTAAAGTGCCACTTCTGCGTTTTCCAATAGAACTGCAGGAGATCCCGTGACTGTTCCGCCATGGGAACCGTGAGGTAGGCATCCTGCAGATCTAACTTCACCATCCAATCGTTCCTTAACAGTAGGTCACGGAGTAGATGAATCCCCTCCATCTTGAAATGTCGGTAACGTACCAAAAGGTTCAGAGATCTTAAATTGATTACCGGGCGAAAACCGCCGCCTTTCTTTTGGACCAGAAACATGTTGCTGAAATAACCGGGGGTGTCGTTTGAGACCGCTTCTATAGCGTCTTTTGTCCACAAAGTGGTCAATTCGGTGTCTATGAGCATTTGGTCCTGTTGAGAAAACATAATGGGAGAGGGGAGGATCCGTTGACACGGGTAAGCTATCAATTCGATCGAGTAACCCCGGACACAATCTAGGACCCACGAGTCCGCTGTAAGGTTTTGCCAAGATTGGAAAAAATGACGGAGACGTCCGCCCACCTGAAGCGGGAAAGAAGGAATGGTTAGTAGTGTACTCACCATAGGGGCGTCCATGACCTCTTCAGGAACCTCTTCCGGAACCCCGGATTTAGATAGGGGGCGCCTAACCCACTTTTCAAGATATTGGGCAATGTGAGATGATGGCACCCATTCGGATGAACGTGGGTGGTGAAGATTCTCTGGATCAAAAAGGCAATCTCCTTGAGGATCAAGAATCCCTGGAGAGGATGCAGAGTGACAGACCCCAGGGTCCTCTTGCTTGGGGGAACCTGGTTCCAAGGAATCAAAAGGTTCCTCATCCAAATCCTCATGAGAGTCAGAGGAATCCTCCAGTGGCACGACCTCCTCCGCGGAGTCAGGCTCCGAATCTGAGTCCTCGGGGAGTGTCTTAGCACACTTCCACCGCCGTGCCCGTTCTGCCTGGCACGGATAGGCTCTTTTGCGTGCTGATGCAACGCTATCTAGGGCGGTATGGGCATCGCCATGTTCAATAATTCTGGAGGTCGGAGGATCAAGGTGTTTTAGTTTGGCCACTGCCTTTTTATGTGCCGTCACTTTAAGAGGTGCTGAAGCACCTTGGAGAGAACAAGTATTGAGTGCTTGGGCAATAGATTGTGACAAAGTAGATGTCACAGATCCCATAGCAGCCAGTATAGCATCAGACACAGACTTTTGAAAGTCTTCATGAGGCCCAGAAGTAGAGGGGAGATTACTACTCCCACTAGGCACAGGCAAAACAGGTTCTGACTCTAAATCCCCCAGGGAGAGAACATTGTCAGCCTGAGAAGGCACCTCTTTGACTGGCTTGGGCATGATAATGAGCAGAGCGGTACACAGTAAACCAGCAGCAATAATAATTAAATAATGAGCCGGTATAAATAATCAGACAAAGTGTAGAGCAGCCTGAACGATTGCCAGAAAAAACAGAAAAACCGGGAGGTGAAACCAAGATCAAGAAACGAAGAAGCACCAGGTTGGGAGCTTACCCCTGCCTGGGCGTACAAAAAATGCTGTCCGGACGAGTAAGGACGACGGAGAAACAAGACCGAACAGCTGAGCCGCGTGGATGAAAGACCGCGAAGATGTTGAGGAGAAGCAGGAGCCGCGCACATGCGCGGAAGATCAATAGAGCGTATCTGAGACGCGAGTAAAAGAAAAAAGCCTCGGCAGGCTAGCCGGGAGACGAAGAAAAGAACACAACTAGGCAAGACATACCGGGAGGGAAAGGTAAGTAGCAAGGGGCGCAAACGGAACCCAAAACGGGAAGGAAAACCAAATAAGTAACCGTAAACGAACGGGAAATCGATAAGGAAAACAAAAGTCAGATAATAAGAACAAAACAATATGAGCCTGAAATAAAAACAGGAATTCAAACAGAGAAACGCTCAAACTGAGAGAGAGAACAATAAATATCAAATAAATAAATATAAATAGCACATAAATATCACCACACGGCAAATAATGTAATACACTGGATGGTACTTATCTGATCCAGTGAGCAGCAAAGAAAGAGGATGATTTCCGGGAGGAGACTTGTATTATAATGTATGCTGTGTGGTGATTGGCTGTTGGAGCCACATATTGTATTTTATTTTTTCTCTGTTCAAATTCTTTGCTGCTATTTGTTCCAGTAAAGAAAGAGTTAAGCAATAGGAGCCTCCGTGTCTTGTCATAAAATTGAGTTATGGATGAAAACAGGCCACAGCTTTTATTACATAAAACACAAACCATACTGTGTTAGCCTATATTTTAAGAGAAAACATATTTATAAGCAAACATTATCCATAAATAACACACACAAAAACAGTTAAGAACTAACACAGAATAAATTAACTCTGTCCTTGCCGGCCCGGCTTCCCTACTTGAAAACCACCGAGGTACTCACCTCCCCCCTCGTCCAACATCACCAAACAGCTCCCTGCGCTGCCATCTACCAGTGCTACCAGCCGACCATAAGAGGTTAGGGGAGGATTGAGACCCTCCTTCCGTCCTTACACCACCTTCCATATCCAGCCACACCCAATTCCTGACCGGCACCCGTCACAGACCCACTGTCTTAACACCTTAAATCAGCGGGGGCCCCCACACCTCAGAGCCATGGCCTGCTCTACCGCCTCCTGTAAAGCCAGATTAAACAGATCCAAACCTACATCTGACAGGTGGACACCGTCACTCCGAAAAAAGACCACAGCATCCCGCTCAAATACCCGGTGCCTGACAGTGTCAGGATTTCACCCTACTAGCCCGGACCATGGGTGATTTATTTTGTTGTAATGTCCTGCTGCTACCACTAGTGGCCACCCTCCCCCTCCCTCTGGAGTGCTCAGGATCAGATTACCAGGTCAGCTGGGTTTGATCACCTGAATAGAACCTGGCCTTTATTAACCTGCTCTGCCCTTTAGTCAGGGCCTTTGCATTGGAGTATTTAGACCGCTCTGTTTTGTCCTTGAACCAGGGCCTGTACCTGAGCTACCTGCCTGTACCTGAGCTACCTGCCTGTACCTGAGCTACCTGCTGTACCTGAGCTACCTGCCTGTACCTGAGCTACCTGCCTGTACCTGAGCTCCTAGCCACCTGCCCTGCCAGTGGGCATCCTAGCCGCCTGCCCTGCCAGTGGGCATCCTAGCCGCCTGCCCTGCCAGTGCGCTGCCTGCCTTGCCAGTGCGCTACCTGCCGCCTGCCCTGCCAGTGGGCTTCCTGCCGTAAGCTGGTAAGATGGTGACATTCCTAGTGTACCGGCAGTAGCCGGAAGGCAGACTCAATGTCCGTTTTTGCCAAGACGGACCTCATCAAAAGAAGCATAGGATACCCTGCACAGCTCCGCTGCAATATCATCATTCACTGACTCCCCTTTTGGGTACGATAGATGATGAATACGCCTATACTTTCCTGGCTCCCCTTTGGGAATCACCCCCAAAGGGGACACCATGCGTCCCGCCATGCGGCCCATACCTACCTCCAAACGGATGTGCCACCCTCCGTGCCACAACCCCAGACCCCGGTACCTGTGCGCTGGGCCTGGCTGAATGTCCAGGCCGCCGGGAGCGTTTCCGCAACTTTTTCTTCGGGCGGTCCGTGCCCATTCCTCTGGCATCTTCATGCACCCGGGGGATGCACTAACCGAGGCCTGCGAGGCCATTGCGGCCTGCGCAACCTGCGCGGCCTGTGAAGCCTGTCTTGCGGTGGTCGCGCGCGACGTCACGGAATCCGCGGCCGGCTGGGTGGTCTCGCGATCCATATGCGTCTCCTCTGCTCCACGGCCATCTTGCTGAAGCATGTGACCGCGGCTGTTGCCGGTAAGAAGGCCGCTCGTCCGGAGGAGACGCCTCCCGGGACCCTTGCCGACCTGGAGCAGGGTTCAGCTGTGCTGGCGGACAGGCACGCCGCCGCAACCGTGCGCGACAACTGGGGCCTCCACCGGCCCACCAGTCCACCAGTCACCAGTCCACCAGTCTTCCGCAGCCCCACCGACCACGCGTCCACCCCGAACCTTGTCTGCCCTGTGGGGCCTCCACGGCCCGACCGGACTCCCGTCTGCCCCGAAGGACACCCGCAGTCCCCCCCCAATTCGGCCCCCAGATAGTCCACCAGTAACGGATGCTTCCGCAGCCCCCCCAGGCTCGGAAGATCCCCCAGACACCGCAGTCTGGGAATGCAGCTGGGAAAACAGCTCTCTAATAGCTTTGCCACCGTCTCTTGCAGCATCAGCCCTAAGAGCCGCGAAAATGCCCTCCAAATCCATCACTCCTAGGCTGTATCCAAAGCTCAGCCACACCAGGTAAGTGACAGCTAGCCGGCTATTAAAATGGCAATGACCCAGGTCCTAAAGATCACCCCTATATACCCTCTGACATGCACGTCCCCACACCATCCACCCACCAATCACTACGCACCCACCCCCACTCATACATGTGCCCTGTACATTAAGCTATGCTAATTCCCAGGGGCCTTTCTGCAGGGTTACAAATACTGGATAGTACGTCCGTCATGCTGTGGACTAAGGAGTTGTTTAACCTCAAAATTCAACTAAATAAAAAAAGAGGTTAAGGTTAAGTTCTATTTATAAGGAAGGAGTTGTTGGTCAGATTTCACTTACGCTAGAACTATACTGTATGTAGATTAGACTTTCCACACATGAGTCACATATATAGCATGCAATCATAACATTTGCTTCATTTCAATTCCATATCATGTGAATCATTTCTTGTAACCACCTCTTGGAAATCGGGTTTTTCTAATCTTCGTATTAGTACTTACTAGCTTTGTTAAAAATATCATTGGGATGGGCCACTGAAGATTTCCTAATACTTAATTATTGGTTGGGTTGTTTCGCTGTTAATTAGAACTGTGGAAACATTCCAGGTAATGAATAATGATATAAAAAAAAATTAAAGCCAGTGTACCTCTTCCTCTTTCTGCAGTTCTCGCAGTCACCCAGATTGCTTAATCTCAAGGATCTGTGCCACTGTAAAAGACGTTTTGTAGAGTACAGCTTCGAGAAGATATCCTGAGTGACTCGATACAAATATGGAGTGGCAGAAATGGCGATACGTTTTTGCAGGTAAGAAAACAAGTGTGATGAGGGTTAGCAGTGAACAGAAGAGGGAAGGTCAGATCAATATAGAAAGGAAGGGAAAAAGACTTTGCGTTTTCTAGAGTAAGTTGCCATTATATTGCGAACAGCTGTACTTATGAATGAGACACCCTTACTTTAAACAACTGTTAAAGTCCTCCTTAATCTTTGTGACACCTCATCTAAGATGTGAAAAGACCACATATTTTAATGCATGTATATACACCTTAATACTGCGAAGGAATTATGTATTTTTAATAGACATGTATGTGTGTTTTTCCTGTATGTACCATTGAATCTACCCCATGTGGTAAACACGTAAAGCTGTCAATGTACATTACTGCCTGATTTTCAGAATTCGAGGCAGGCTGCCCTGAGATTAAAATTATACCACACAGTTTTTGTACCAGTATGAAATAATGACCTTTAAGGAAACGTCAGAATAAATTACCCATCATACAATTTTCCCTCTAGATTGTAAACTTGTTGTTCTGTAAATCAAGTTGTTACTTTATACTACTTGGTATGTCCTGTCTACTCAATGTGCAGCGCTACAGAATTTGATGACGCTATATAAAACGGTAAATACTACGATTAATAATCAGGGGCGTACCTAGAGTATTTGGCACCTGGGGCGGATCTTGTATTTGGCACCCCCCACATACACAAAACAATTAATGTTGGCAAGAATATTCGTTTCACAAATTTGTAAACTGTATGTCAACTGGAAAAAATAGAAATCTGAAAAAATTAATTATTAATTTTAAGTTTGAATAAATAACATTTACTGAACAGATATGGTACCGCATAGCTTTCATTACTATATACTGAGCCAGACATTGACGGTAGTGCAGCTACTCCTATCACCAAACTTTGATGTAGGCCTCTGCTCCTAAAACAGCTTTCCCATTCCACCGCTACACCTAAAACAGCATGTCTGTGCCACTGTTGCACCTAAAACAGTCTGTCTGTGCCACCACTGCCCCTAAATCCGCCTGCCTGTGCCATAGCTGCCCATAAAATAGCCTGCTTGTGCCACTGCTGCCCTTAAAACAGTCTGCCAGTGCCACCTCTGCCCCTGAAGCAGCCTGGCTGTGCCACCTCTGCCCCTGAAGCAGCCTGCCTGTGGCACCACTGCCTCTGAACCAGCCTTCTCGTGCCGCAGCTTTCCCTAAAACAGGCTTCCTGTGCCGCAGTTCCTCCTAAAACTCCCAGATGTCTCTGCCTCCCGTTTTCCTGAACAAGTGGACTGTTGTGCAAGCCATTGGTAAAAAATCAATGGGCCATGAGCAGAAAAGCATGTTTTAAAATGTGCAGATCATAGTCATAATTAGAAATTATTATTATTGATTATTATTTATTATAGCGCCATCATATTCCACGACAGGCTTTTATTGTAGAATAGTAGTCACAGGGGGGTAGTGGCTGCGCTTCACACGGATAATAGTTATAAAAAAGAAAGAAAAGCACAATGCTGTAGTATGTCTTATCAAGCAGATGAAATAAAAAGCCAAAATATGGTACTCACAATTTATGGGGGCTTAATGATTAGCCCCAAGATATGCGCTTGGGTGATATGATCCTCGCCTAGGGATATTCTTGCGTCTGACTCTTAGGGTTCTTTTGATGACTTTTTAGAACGTGGTGTACATGCGAAATTATGAAGAAAAGGCATACTGCTTTCTATATAAAACGTACAATTAAAAGTAGGATATGGTGTCAGTTATACTCACTTTTTGGTGAGCAATGTTGGAGTTGCTCACTCCTTTGCGCTTAGGTGGTATGATCCCCACCAAGAATATAGTGGTAGTAGATGGTTTTTCCGGATAAAATATATAAAAGAGTAAAAACAAGTCCAGGAGCAAGAATAACTTATTTAAAAAAAAATAAAAAAATATTCAAGCTGGTAATGAAACCTAGTAAAAATATAAAATAGCACACAACGCGTTTCGCCTAACAGCAGGCTTCCTCAATTACCCAATTACTTGGTAGAGTTCTACTTAAACACGCCCCGGTTTGTTAGGCATGCTTTATTCCGAATGTCTGCTCCTCCAGGAAGATTGGCCCCAAATGATTGTGCAAATTGTTTGCTGTTGCTTTTGGCACGCAGGATCCAGTTGTTTGTTTGTAATGGCATGTTTGTTCCAAATGGTGTAAAATTCAATATGAACTTTGTTTTGTGTGAAACTGTTTGTTTCCAGCCTATTTCTCGTAGGACACACAGATACTGGGTCCATCCTCTGCATTGGAACTGTGGAAAAAACGCCATAAAAAAACGCCAAGGCAAAAAACCCACATGGCTTTTTCATGGCGTTTTTTCTCTCCCATAGACTTCTATTGGAGAAAAACGCCAAGATTTCCTTGCAAAAAACGCCAGAGTGTCAACATGCTGCGATTTTGAAAAACTGCCACAGAGCCCAAAAAAGCAGAAAAACGCCAAAGAGGACTGAAAAAACGCCAAACAGAAAAACGCCAAGTGGAAATGGCATTTTGCGATTTCCTATTGAAGAACAGCTAACATCTGGCTGCAGCGTTTTTTCACTAAAAAACGCCAGGTGGCGCTATTGGCGTTTTTATGGGCGTTTTTAGCAGAAAAAACCCAAGTGGAAACCTAGCCCT
>VKOC01047103.1:0-21396 GCA_009364415.1 Spea multiplicata
GTTATAGTGGTGTATGGGGGTATATAAGGAGTATAAGGCATATCGGGGCACAGTGGCATATCAGGGGGCACAGTGGAATCTGGCATATAAGAGGTATAAGGCATATATGGGGGCAGAGTGGCAAGCTGGGGGTCTGATGTGCATAACCGGGGGCAGTTTGGTAAATAAAAAAAATTTAAACAAGGCTTTTTTCTCATAGTTTTTATTAAATATGAAAAATAGTTAACATATGAATTAATATTTACTAATAACTAGTTTGAGAAACACCGTGTTTGGGTTCTTGTAGCTTTTATTATTATGTCAGTAAAATAAGAAGGTGAATAGAGAGAGGCCATTGCAATAAAGAGATGAAAGTGTAAATTGTACGTTTTTTATTACATTATTTTAAATGTAAAAAAATTGCATTTTTTTATCCGATTAATCGAAAAAATAATCGGCCAACTAATCAATTATTAAAATAATCGTTAGTTGCAGCCCTAAAAAATAACATTGCATAGATCAGTGGACAGGATACATCAGGCATCGCAATATAGCAGTATACATCAGGCGAGATATACTTAGGAAGAAGTTTGAGCAGAAACTTCAGACATAGAAATATACTGCATATGCATCAGTAGGTGTCAAACGATACAGGAAGTTACAGTGCGATCAGTATCACGGATACAGTGTTACAGGATATATCAGCAGGTAGTACTGTCCTGGAGAGTTGCCGAGATTGACAAAAGAACCAAAAAAGAAACAAACGAAAATAAAGAAAACAAAGCACGTGAATGTATGGATGGATGGGGTGCCATCTAGTGAATCACACAAAGAAAAAGGGTCATTGCGGTCTACGAGACAGGTGAAATTGGTGTCAAAATGTATGCGTATGATTCAATATGTGGTGGCTAATTATTTGGTCTGAAAAGATGGAGAGGCCAGAAACTCCCTCCACGGCAACCATTTCAGCCCATTTTTGTAGCCCAGGCCCCTGGAGGTCATGACCAAGTCCTCCATCTGACAGATGAAGCTAATCTTCTTGAAGCAAGGGATGGTGGCCTTGGCCGCGGTAATAAAATAGATGGTAAGTGACCACTTGTAGGAGCCCATGCTGGAAGGAGTGCATTGCCTCGGGAGAGGCCTGGAAGTCAGGGTCGTCTACTGCCCGTATCACCGCAGTCACAGCTGCCCATAGAGGCTGCACAAGGGGACAGTTCCAGCACAAATGCATATAGGAACCCACATCGGCCCTACACCTCCAGCATGTCGGCGAGACCTGTGGGAGGAAGAGGTGGAGGTCTGCGGGCACCCTATACCATCTAGTAAGAAGCTTGTATACCGATTCTTGTAATTTACTAGATGTGACCCCCCTAAGAGTGAGCAATATCATTTTGTCCCACTCCTTTGACTCAAACGTGCGGCGCAAGTCCCTTTCCCACAAGCTGAAGAAGTACGGTTTTCTAGGGGTACGATATGTCAAGACAAGTTTATATAATGTGGATAGGAGATGTGAGTGTCTGGAAGAGTCCGTACAAAGTAATTCAAACATCGTTAATGGCCTGGTCAGGTCACAGGTGGGGGGCAGGGAGGACAGGAAGTGTTTAATCTGATGGTATAGGAAAGTTGTCCTACAGGGTACAGGGGTGGTAGATATAAAGTCCGAGATGGGGCGGATAGAGTGTAGAGGTATGAAACGCGGAGCACCTTCTCCCTTGCTGGCAAGAAAAACTGTATGTCAGTTTGGTCCAGACCCGGTGGGAATTCGGGGTTGGGAGAGATGGGGGACAGAGGGCCCGGGCAAGTCGTGAGGGGGTATTTGGCAAGGGTCTTATGAAAGACACGCAGTGTTGGAGTGACGGTCGGGTGTTGAGGCATGTCGGGTTGGCGATGTTTCCGTGGTAGCCATGGTATTGCAGCGATGTCATGGGGGAAGAGGGAGTTTTCAACTTGAACCTATTGTTTGTGGGTGCTGGACGACCATTCCACCACTCTCCGAAGATGAGAGGCGACCCAGTACCCTTCAATGTCCGTGAGGCCCAGGCCGGCTTGGTCCTTGGTGCCAATCAGGTAAGAGAGGGCCAATCTAGGGGGCGGTTCAACCAGACGTACCTTGTGAAGGTCCTGGTCCACCGTTTAAGGAAGGATTGGGTCAGGTAGACTGGAAGGGTTTGTAGAAGGCGTGGGAGGATATTCATTTTAAGTACACTCACCCTCCCAAACCAGGATATGTGGCTGAAGGACCATTTCCTGAGGTCCGCTGAGACTGAGGACAGCAGGGGAGCGAAATTTACCTCCACCAGAGTGGACAAGTCGTCCAGGATGCGCACCCCAAGGTAAGTTAAATATGTATCCGTCCATCTAAAGGGATAGACAGCTTGTATCTGCATGCCAAGGATTTCAGATTTTTGTAAATTGATTTTGTATTGGGACAGGTCGTGGAACTGTTGCAACTCGGAGGTAATGTGTGAGAGAGAGAGGTTAATGGGTTTGTGACTAAACAAAGCATATCGTCAGCGTATATAGATCATTTATATTCTAGACCCGCCACCGAGAGGCCCGTGATGGAAGGGTTTGCCAGGATGGCGTTGACCAGGGGTTCTAACATGAGGAGGAAAAGTAGGGGGAAAGTGGGCAACCCTGTCTGGTACCGTTGGCCAGGCTGATTTTATCGGAGAGAGTACCATTGATTTGGACGAAGGCAGAGGGTGAGGAGTATAGAGCTCGTATATGCTGTAGGAACCTGGGATCTATGGCCAGTTTTTCTAGGACTTCTAAGAGGAAGGCCAACGAAACCCTGTCGAAGGCCTTCTCAGCGTCCACTGATACCAGAAGAAAAGGAGTTTTGCGAGATTGAGCCAGCGCCATTAGGTCCATTGAGGGTGTTGTCCCTGGCCTCCCGTCCGGGCACAAAGCCAGCCTGGTCGCTGTGAATACATCTGGGGAGAAGGGGGTTAAGTCTAAAAGATAAGATTTTTGCCAGTGTTTTAAGATCGGCATTGATGAGCGAAATTGGGTGATAATTACCACAGATTTCAGGGTCTTTGCCCGGTTTTGGGATGACCGTGATGTGGGCGGTGTTTGGGGGTCAAAGTGCGTCCCGGCAGCAAGGGCGTTATAGAGGGTCATCATATGGGGGCCCAGGATTCGTATACATTTGCTATAGTATAGCGGGGTGAAGCCATCTGGGCCAGGACTTTTACCATTTGGTAGGGATTTAATCGCCCTCTCCACCTCCTCGAAGCTAATAGGTGAGTTGAGGCCAGCCCTATCCTCCATAGAGAGTCTAAGTTTAAGGTTTTTGTCTAAATATTCTGCCATACGAGTGAGTGTTGATTCATCAGGGTCTTTCCCCTCGTTTAAGTTATAGAGTTTGTTGTAGTAGGCAGAAAAGCAACGGGCAATGTCTCTCGTGTGGTGGTGTAGTGTGCCTGACGCGTCCCTAACCTTGGGGATGTACGTGGTTGATCTCTTGGCCCTGAGAGCCCTGGCGAGTAGTTTCCTGGGTTTGTCCCCCAGTTCATAAAAGTGTTTCCTGATAAGGAGAAAATTTCGCTTGACCCTGGAGTCCAGGAGGGTGGATTGGTTGACGCGATGGGTCTGAAGCTGTTCAAGGAGTTCGTGGGATAGAGTTAGCTTATGTCTGAGTTCTAGATCCGCTATTTGGTGTGTCAGGGAGATAAGGGACAGGTGATCTGGACGTTTAAGTTTGGCACCAAGCTGAATAAGATGGCCTCTCATTACCGCCTTGTGGGCCTCCCAGACCGTCGGGACCGGGGTGCCATAGGAGGAGTTGTGGTCAAAGTAGTTTTTGAGGTGCTCCTCAAGCTCCGGGAGAAACGTGGGATCGTTTATCAAATTGGCATTGAGGCGCCAGCACCATATCTTGGGAGGAGGTGAAGGGAGCCGGAGAGTCATGTGGGCAGGGGCATGGTCGCTGAGTGCTTGAGAGCCAATGGTAGCGGATTGGAGGTAGGAAAGGTGGTGGTGGGATAAGAATAAGGCGTCAATACGTGTGTAGCGATTGTGAGGGGGGGTAGAAGGTGTAGTCTAGAGCAGTGGGGTGTCGGGCCCTCCAGACGTCCACTAATTGGCTAAGGAGGATCATTCGTTTTACTTTTTTAATTTTCACATAGGGGAGATGGGATGTACCCGTCGAGCAGTCAAGTCTAGGATCCAGTATTGAGGTCCCCTCCAAAAATCGTCACTCCCTCCTGGTAGTCTGCTAATTTGGAAAGGAAGCGAACCAGAAAAGGTATTTGGTCCTTATTGGGAGCATATACAGTGGCGAGTGTAATCTTGTGCGTACCCAAATACCCTTTAACAATCAGACTCCTGCCCTCCGTGTCCCTCCAGACATCAAGGAGTTGAAAGGGAAGGCTTTTATGTGGTAAAATAGTAACTCCCTTGGTCTTGGTAGTAGTGGAGCTGGAGAAGTATGCTGATTGGAAGTGTCTGTTTGTCAGTTTGAATTCCTTCGCACCCACGAAGTGGGTTTCCTGAAGGAAGGATATGCGGGTTTTTGTATAAGTGGAGGAGGTAGAGTAATTTTGACCTTTGCTGAGGTTAATTCAGGCCTCTGACATTCAGAGACGTACATTTAAAGTTAGTGGTAGTCATAAAACATTAAGATCCAAAAGGTAGCAATAAGTGGTGATGGCGCACCATATCATCTAGTAAATTACAATAGGGCAAGAAACATACATGAAATCACGTGCATGAAAACAAGAACAGAATCGAACTGGGCAACGTTAAGCCCGATGTACCAACATCGAATATTGAGCCGATTGACCATGCTAGTGGTCAGTGACCTAGTACCCAGTCCCGAGGGGCAAGCTAGGTAGGCTCTGGTAGGGGTGGTGGAATAGCGTGATCGGTGGTGTATAGAAGCAGAGGTATAGGTCATATTGTTATGAAGATATGGCAGTGGGTTAGGATGAGCACCCTCTCCGTGTCAGCGAGAGACAGTAAAATAGTATGTGATAGTGTGTGTGGGTGAAGGATAGAAGTAGTGTATGTAGGGAATATATCTGAAGTGAAAAGCGGGCAGGAGAGAGAAGAGTATGTCCTGCAATTTAGTATGAAGGTGGTGTGGAGATGAGCGACTGCAGGGTGCGATATATGTTGATGTAGAATCAGTGGTGTAAAGGGTGGTAGAGGGGTGGTAGTGTAATACCGGAGCGTAGAGGAGTGCAGAAGAAGAGGAGCGTATGTCGGTGGATATGTGCGCAAGGGGGAGTTAGTCTCCTATGAAGGCAGCACCCCAGTGAAGGCCATATGAGCAAAAAGAGCGTTATAGTTCCGCAAGAGTCAGTGCGGTTAGGGAAGGATGTGTGGATATAAATGAGAGGCCCGAAGTATAGTGTATGTGTCGGTGCTTATGCAGGAGAGCAAGAGGTTCCCGCAGGAACGGGAAGAGCGGAGGAGAAAGTGGTCTTGCTCGGTTAATCTGGCGGGGTGAAAACTGGAGTAGGAATGTACTCAGCGTACATCATAGTGCTCCAATAGGGGCCAGAGAGCTGAAGGCGACAACAGTATGGAGTACAGGGTAGAGAATATACATAAAACTACCATAAGCATATGCCATGCGACGTCGGCGGAGAGTCTAGGAAGTGACCAGTACAGCAGTGCGTCTGTGGAAGTGTCCATGGCCATGGGGACGACCCCATCCGAGACAGCAGCCGAGTCCGAGAGGGAGCCACCAGGTCGGCATCGCCTTGGAGGCGTCGGTAAAGTGCTGTGTCGAGGAAGGTGGTGGGTCCGCATGTGAAGCAAGCTTTGATAGTAGAGGCAGTCGTCCGGACGGCGTTAGCGTGACGTTCTGGAAGCAGTCTCCTAGAGGAAGACCATGTGTTGGTGGATGCGGGCAGGAGATCTTGGGAGAGCAGACCATCTGAAGCTGAAGATAGTGAGAGTGTAAGAAAAGAGGTCCGATCATGCGTTGTGGGGTCTTCCGAAAGATGTGGTTGCAGGCATCTGTCAGTGATCCAAAGACGTAGGGCCGGTTCCAGCCAAAAAGTGAAGAGTGGAAGCGAAGCATGAGCTGCCGTGGAGTAGTGTATGTTCAGGGTGCCGGGATCTTCAGACGTTTGGTCCTGCAAGGCTTGGGAGACCAGTCCTTAGATGGGTCTCGTAGACGGGTGGGAGCAACAAGGGTCGACTCCCAGTCTAGGATAGGAATAGGAGGCAGGTCCAGGCTCTCCAAGAAAGATGGAGCATCTGAGGCTTGGCGAAGGATAAACGTGTCAGTAGCTTTTCGAGCAATTAGCTCTTGTGTCAGGGTCCGCGTCTGGGTCCGGCAACCCAACGCAGCAACTTACCTGGGTGCCTGCTACCCACGGGCACCGGGTCCGGCAAAACGTCTTCTGCCTCCTCCACTGTCCGTTGCGCGTCTGCTAGGTGCGCGAGCCCTGTTGCAACTTTATTGTTCCCCGAACACTGTTCGTGGGAATACGATTCCGTGTCATCACACTCTGGGGCGGGGCTTCCCCCGAGCGGCAGGTTTAAAACTGAGCAAAGCTCAGTGCTCAGTTATTGTGCTTACCTGCTACATCCTGAGTGTTTCCTATCGATATTCCGTGTACCCACCTGGCTTCCCTCTGACTTCGCTCCTGCCTGACCCTTATCTACTAAACGGCTCGTGTACCATACCTCGGCTTGTGTCCTGATTCTGATCCTGTCTGACCCTATTGTACCTCACTGCCCGCTCGTGTACCATACCTCGGCTTGTGACCGGATTCTGCATCTGCCTGACCCTTCTGTACCTCGCTGCCCGCTCGTGTACCATACCTTGACTGTTCCTGACTCTGTGTGGGCCTTATCCACTAAGTGCCTCTTCCTGCATACTGAGCTCCGTTACCCTTTTTTCATCCTGCTGTATTGTTCCTGACATCTTGGCGTCTCCATGTGGTTTAAGAGCTCTATGGCCTCTATCGAATTCAATCTGTGTGTCCACATGGCGCTGTAGGATGTCGTTAAAAATGGACTTTAGGGTCGAGGCGAGTTCGGTGTGCGTGACTTCCCCTGGGATACCGCGTACCCTGAGATTGTTCCGTCTGCCCCGGTTGTCCGGATCCTCCAGTTTCCGAGCTATTAGCCGCAGTGTGTGGGAGTGTTCCGATACTTGTGAAGAGAGAGTGTCCACGGTATAGGTGATCTTTGCGGTGTCTGTCTCGACCGTCGTCACGCAGTCTCCAAGTTGTTGGACATCGGCCTTTATTTCACTATAGATTGTCGCAAATACCTTGAGTGGCTTTTTCTATAAGTGGTATCATCTCGTCTTTTGTTGGCAGAAGTGTGGAGTATTCCCGGGCATCAGTGCAAGAGTCGTCAAGGCAATCGTTGCTCGAGCCGGCCGGAGAAGGCACCGTCTCTGGAATCCTGGTCGTGATTTCCCTGGAAATAGTAACGGACCGAGGTGAGTGAGGACTTTTCTTTGCTTCCCGATGGCTTAGGGGTGCCAGGGGCTTCGTTTGTTTTACACATTTTGGTAGAAAAACACACAATTTTGGAGAGGGTCTGCAGAGCAGAGAGCCTAAGAAGCCATCTTTATCTGTGGCTAGCCACGCCCCCCGTTTGTCTCTTTTTTACAGTGCTTGATTATCAATCTGCCCCCTTGTGTGATGTCATCTTTGTGAGCCTTACCATGTCTCTGCTGCAAACCCTATAAAAGGGTGCAGTATGCACATACGCCCCCATAGAGCTGGTGATGATCCCATTTGTTCGTTTTCGGGCCTAATGTTCCAGGGGACCGTGGAAGTTCCTGCTGCAGACTGGGTAAGTGGAAACTCAGGGGATGAGCTCTGCGAGTACCCCTGACAGTGAAGTCTCCTGATTGATCTCTGCCATGCGAGAGAGTGCGTCAGCTTTCCCATTACGTGACCCCGGTCTGTAGGCGATGTGAAACTGGAACCAGTTGAAGCATAATACCCGTCTCGCTTGTCTAGGTCTCAGTCTCTTATATGTGCGGGGGTACTCTAAATTCTTATGATCTGTAAACACTGTGATGGGATGAACAGTCCCTTTCCAATTTTTGCCAACAGTGGGTCTTAGCCATTGCAGGATTGCCAACACTTTGTTAGCACCTATCTCTATATTAGTGGGTGATAGTATGAACCCCCAGAAATTCCACAGATCTTGTCTCAAAGATGCATTTCTCCAGCTTAGCATATAGGTTGTATTCCCTCAGTCGAAGGAGCACGGTTTCTACTATATAATTCCAGAGATGAGGAATAGATGAGGACATCATCCAACTATATTATAACGAATTGGTCCAGGATGTCATGAAAAATATTCTTAATAAAATGCTGGAAGGTTGCTGGTGCATTGCACAACCCAAATGGCATAACCAGGTATTCGAAATGCCCATAGCGAGATCTGAAAGCCGTCTTCCATTTGTCCCCATCAAGAATTCTGACCAAGTTATAGGCTCCTCTTAGATCAATATTGGTGAATATCTTGGCTGTGCGGACATGATCTAACAACTCAGAGATTAATGGCAGGGGGTAACGGTTCTTTGTAGTGATTTTATTCATCTCCCGATAATCCACACATGGTTGTAATTCCCCATCTTTCTTGTGGACAAAGAAGATACCTGCCCCTGCTGGTGATGTAGAAGGCCTTAATGGATGGAATGGGGGATCCTGGGAGGATGTCAGTGGGGCAGTCATAATTCCGATGGGGTGGTAGTACATCAGCCGCCTTCTTTTAAAACACATCCTTGAACTCCTGGTATTGTGACAGTAGTGGAGATAGTTTTGTATTGTTTGTAATGCAGAGTGCGAGGAAGAGGAGGGTCTCCCAATTAATAGTGGGGTTGTGTAAGGCGTGCAGGTGAGGAGTCCGGTATGCAGGATATACCCAATGTAGAAGGTGAAGACAGGGTCTGATTCACTAAATTCAGCAAGTCCAATAACATAGCCAGGATCAGGGTAACAGAAGGCAGCATAGTCCGAAAAACAGTAGTCAAGGTCAGGGTACAGAAGGCAGCGAATTACAGGGATAACCCGGGTTCAAAAACAGGAAGAGACAGCAACACTAGGAAGAGCTCTACCAGGCACAATAACTGAGTGATATTCAGTGCCGGTTTTTAAATCTATCACCAGGGGGAGCTCTGCCTGCATGCGCGCGTTCCCCGCCCTCTCCATTCAGGGACAGCTAAAGGGGAGAGAGATCGTGCGTGCACGCACGCCCAGAGACGGCCATGCAGCCGAAGTAGCTGGAGCAGCGTCGTGGGACCCGGTACCCGCGGCTAGTAAGTAGTCTCTCTGACTACGGGGCTGGTCTTGAGAGGACTTCCGTCAACCAGCTGAATAATTATCGGGCTCTTCTTAGAGCATGTAGGGATTGTCAGATAATGGATTGTTTCGGCGTCCATGAAGTTCCCAGTTGCTCCTGAATCCATCATGGCTGGGAGACAGACTGTTTTCTTATTCCACTGTAGAGATACAGAAATGGACAGATGAGACAAAAAGTAGGAGTGTCTTCCTGTATTCGTATGAAATAACACAAACGGTTCCTTACCCTTGATATTACGGGTACGAGCCCTGCAGTCTTTATACATGTGGCTAGGCCTGCCGCAATACATGCAATACATGCAATACATACGTTCCTTTTCAGCTGCCGAGAGGTCTGTATAGGTTTGTTACCTTTCGCCGGCGGGTCTGTCCAGGGGGCTCCGCTGCTGCCGCCCGGCCGTCTCACGTCCCGCTCCCTCGAGCGGGGGCATCCTCGAGGGTGCCCGCTGTGGGTTCTTCAGCCATGTTCTTCGCCGTCCTCGACCGTCCTGGCGTCTGTCTCTCCTGCCGGGGGGTCCTGGAAGGGTCCTGCTGCCGTCCTTGGTGCACTGGAGGTGCGCACACGTGCACACGGTCATGGCGGCCAGGAATCCCATACCCAGCAACTGCGTACGTCACGCTAGGGGGCGGGTCCTCCCACTTTTTTATCTGATTGGCTGATTATTGCCTGCAGCTGTTTGGCACCAAATTTAAACCCCCTGCTCACTCTAATCTGAGCCCTTGTGTGGTACAAACGTTATCACTGTCTCAGTGTGTTATATTCTAATTTACTTTGTTCCTGACTACTCTTTGATTGCCGCCTGGATTGACTTTGGATTGCTTTTTGGACTTTGCCTGTTTGCTGCCTGCCTCGACCTTGGACTGTGACCTGTTTATGCTATTGGAACTTTCCTGCTGTTGTTCCACTATTCCTCCTGCTACTACCCGTCCTGATATCCCACTATTCTGCAAACGGGATCCGTCTCTCGTCAAATTGTTACAAGGTTCTTCCGGAGGGAGAGAAGGCGGGACTACGGAGTGGGCATGAACCGGTATCCAGGTTGTAGATTGGCGTTCCGCTCGTCTCTCTCGTAACCTTCTATTAATTTGAGTGACCAGTCTTATAAATTCTTCCAAAGTTGAGGGAAATAGAGGTATGAGCAAGTTCGTCCTTAATGGCTTTTGACAAACCCCAGCGAAACTGATCGTGAAGAGCAGGCTCGTTCCAATTGGCTTCCAGAGCAAGACATTTGAACTCAGTGACATAGTCTTCTACTGGCCGCTGACCCTGTCTCAAAGCCGTAACGTGGTAGTAGCAGAGGAGACCCTGTACGGATCGTCATAAAGTGAGTCAAGGGCTTCACGGAAAGACAGCCAGGATCCCAACAGAGGGCTATTACTGTGCAGAAGGTGGTGAGCCCGGAGTTGTGGTTCATCCACCAGTAGGGATATCACAGTATGTACTTTGATGTAATCTGATCCGGGGTTTCAAATTGAAGAGGATCTGGCATGAGGTGATGAATGCGCAATACTTCCTCCGGTCACCTATGAACCGTTCAGGCATGGGTACCTGAGGTTCCAAAGCCGTGGAGCTTTCAGCAACTGGGAGGGCTACTGGAGGTGGAGAGGCTGTAGCTTGCACCTGCTGTCTTAATTGGTGCTGACCTGTTTGCATCTCTTGTAGTGACTGTTGAAAAGTAGCCAGCTGCTGGGTCAGTACCGTAATGGCATCGGAAAGTCCTGCGGGCTCCATGTAAGGCTCAGTTAAACGGTTAAAGGGAGATTGATCGGGCGCCCAGGGACGGCCATGCGGCCAGAAGATGCCGAAGCTGGAGCAGCGTCGTGGGACCTGGTACCCGCGGCTAGCGGGTACTCAGGTGAGTTGCTCCGTCGGGGTCTCGGCTGGGGATCCTGACAGGTTGTGGGTCCTTAGCCAAGAGATTCCCAAAATAATGGAAAACACTGGTGCTGGGACAATGTCAAAAGATAGTAATTCCTCATGTCTCTTCCCAATCTTCACTACCAGGGGGCTCCCATCCACGAGTTGTATTTGGACAAGAGCGGCTTTCTGAAGCAGGGGAATTGACAGGGTTTTAGCCAATTGCATATCCAGAAAGCATCCGCTGGACCCTGAGTCGATCATGGCCATTAGGGTAAGCGGACCATTACTCCACTTTAGAGACATGGAAATAGACAGGTATGGGATGATATGAGAGGAAGTTCAGTTTGGAGGTCAGTAGAAGAAAAATATTTCTTACCCTCTGGGTTGCAGTCTTGATATCGATGTCTGGCCCTACCGCAGTACATGCATAGATTCAGGTTCCTTCGCCGGGCCTTTTTTTCTGCTGCTAGGGGTCTCCTAACTATCCTGATTTGCATGGGCTCCTCCACCCGCTCCTCAGACAGGCCCAGTCGAAATTGATCCATCAGTGCAATCTCATTCCAGCTGGTCTCCAGTGCCACCCGTCGAAACTCAGTGATGTATTCCTCTACCGGACGTTTCCCTTGCTTGAGGGTGCGCAGCTGATGCCACCCGGAATGGATCTTCGTATAGGGAGTCCATAGCCTGCTGAAAAGTGACCCAGGATTCCAATACAATCTGTATGAAGAAGGTAGTGTGCCCATAATTGAGGTTCTTCATCTAGTAGGGGAATAATCATATGTATCTTGACATACTCAGAGCCATAGGTATTGGGTTTAAGTGTGAACAGAATCTGACAAGACGTCATGAATCTGCAGTACTTTTTCCTGTCCCCCAAAAACTTGTCGGGCAACATTACCATTGGTTCAGACGTGGTGGCTCCTCCTATAGGTGCAGAGACAGATACCGGTGCTTGAACCGCAGTAACTTGTGTTGGAACAATATTCTGATTGCTCTGCAGGTGGTTTATCTATTGCTGGAGTTGATTCTGTTACCTTAAATCCTGCACAGTTTGGGTTAGACATCTGTTGTGTCAGGGCTGTAATGACTTCTGTTAATCCCACAATATCCATGTCGGAGCGCAGTTATTGTGTTAGGATCAAGGGTGAGGATATCGAGATGCAGGAAATCACCGGCAATATGGATAGTGCAATAAATAGTCCTGTTTGTCCCTTTTATACAGTGTGCCCCTTTTTGTGATCTCATCTTCGTGAGCCTTACCATGTCGCTGCTGCAAACCCTATAAAAAGGTGCAGTAAGCACATGCGTGTCCCATAGAGCTGGTGATGATCCCAATTTGTTCGTTTTCGGGCCTAATGTTCCAGGGAACCACGGAGGTTCCCTGCTGCAGACTGGGTAAGTGGGTACTCGGGGGATGAGCTCTACGAGTACCCCTACGGACATGGGCCTCTAGCTTTTAATATTTTTAGAAGCCAATTTGTTTTTAACCCTTGGGTCACAGAGGGTGGCCAACATATACTCTGTCCATGTTGCCTTGCATGCAACTCAGTCAGCCTATTGATCAGCTTCTCTACCTCTACATGTAATAAGGTAGGTATGTAAAGGGATGACTTGGACCAAAGAGGCAGTGCTCTGGCTTAGGTTCTCAGGCACATTGCTGAAAAGATTTAGGACAACCATTACCTGCCCCATTAATGACCATTCCCCTCTGCCCAGTGGGCTGCAGACCCCAATATTACACTCCAAGTAAAGAGGATACTTATGCTGTAGGATCTGCTTCCTCATCTCTAGGGTGGAGTTCCAGCCAGGGAACTATGTCCTGACGTAGGTGGTGGTGGGGTAGACCTGCCTTCTCCTGCTCCTCCCTCAGCTGCTGGCTTGCCTTTATGCTGAAGTGAAAAGAAATCTTTCAGCATTTGTCAATTAGCTTACACTGCCCATCAGTTTGAATAGTTGCCCTTACCACCAAGTGTACTATATGTGGGGAGCAAAGGCTTGTAACAGCTGCCTAAATGGCCCCCCAATCATGTTGAAAGAAGCTCCACAGACAGCAATAAGATGACCAAGCAGTGTCAGTTTATTTTACTATTGCCGTTTCCCGCGGAAGCAAAGCCAGACTGTGGTATGTATGTAGGTGTTTTATGATACCAGGATTAGTTACATATCCTATTACCTAATCTCTGCTAGTTACCTTATGACACAATTTGGACTTTGCAGTGAGCCCATCTCCCACACTCTCAAAATGCTTTCACACTTTACTAAGGCATTGCGCAGCAGAAGAGGTATCAGTGGTACTAGTGTTTTATTTTTGTATTTTATTTCCATAATACTATTCATGGTTGTAGTGCTGCCAGTGCATGTGGAGAAAGCCATGGCATTGCTAGGATACTGCTTCTCCAGAGTGGAAAGAGCAACACATCTTCTGGACCAATATAGATCTGGTGCTGTCATCTGACAGTGCTTGCCCATCTTTGCTCTGAAGAGTGCTGGCAGGTAGTGGTAGCACCAGCGGTGGTTTTATTCTGTGCTTCACCAAAAAATAGCTTACAAGCTATCTTCGCCCTGGATTCAACAAAGTCACCAGTAAAATGCCTGGATTTGTCACCAATATTTATCGATGAATATGATGTGAAGATAATAATTTTTTTTTAAAGTTGTTCACAAAACTATTCAAGGACAGTATATTAATGTCATTAAAAAACTACTTAAACATACTGTGCGCAGGTACAGTCAAATGCCTAATTTTGTCACACATATTTTTGTTTTGTGTTGACCAAAAACTAGGTTTTGCATCCATTAATGTTCAAAGAGAAAAAAAACCCCTAAAATAGGGGGAAAGTATGCTGCAGTCCCTGTATACGTGTATATAACACACACTACTACAATACACTACAACTTCTCCAATCCAAACCACAATAAGTACATATGCACCAAAATAAACGTTTCATTTACTTACAGTATGGTAGAGGAGCATTAATCTCAGCCTCTTCTAAACTGTCACTCTCTGCCTCAACTCTCATCAGTCTGTATATATCTACTGCTTGTCCCTTCCCCTTGTAAATGATGATTGGCCAGAGTGAAAAAAGTAAGGAAAAACCCATAAGTTGTTGAGACCACTCCTTTGTTTTAGCAAATGCTACTTTTCAGTCATTATTACATACCCTCCTACCCATAGTGCTTTACCTCATCAAGGAGCACACAACGACTTGCAACAGCAGCGGATAAACATGGAAAACGTTGACAAATCTTTTTTTTGGGTGCTTTTGCCTTTCTTTTTGTCAGTTTTGCCTGCCCCGTTATTAGATATTTGTCCAAACACACAAAACAAACAATTTAAGTTAAAAAAATGTTAGATGCATCTGGACGCATAAGTCTAATTCCTCTTATTTCAGGATTCCATCTGATGCGCCTACAAAGAAGTTTCCCCAATAAGCATTACAGTGTTGCCTCAAAAACACAGATGTCAGTGGTGACATATAAACGCCTATCTCCGGTTAGTTTATAGTAAGATACTATATTTTCTAATAAAAACATAGAAAGTGACGGCAGATAAGAACCATTAGGCCCATCCAGTCTGCCCAACCTCTGAGTACTTTCCTTAGCGCCTGCCCTTATCCTATATCTAGCTTGGTCTTATGCCTATCCCATGCTTGCTTAAATGTCTTTACTGTATTAACATCTACCACTTCTGCTGGAAGGTTTTTCCATGCATCCACTACCCTTTCCATAAAGTAGTATTTCCTGATGTTACCATTAAACCTTTGCCCCTCTAGCTTATGACTATGTCAACTATTTGTGACAGTATTTCTCCCTGTAAATAAACTCTCTTCCTTTATCTTGTTTATTCCCTTTAAGTATTTAAATGTTTCTATCATATCCCCCCTGTCACGTCTTTCTTCTAGGATATACATGTTAAGATCCTTTAACCTGTCCTGGTAAGTTTTATCCTGTAATCCATGGACCATTTTAGTAGCCCTTCTCTGAACTTTCTCCAACTTATCTATTATCCTTCTGGAGATACGGTCTCCAGTACTGTACACAATACTCCAAGTGAGGTCTCACCAGTGATCGGCATGACCACTGTGACGGGACGCCCTGTCCCCTGACTTTGGTACAATTAACCCCTTCAGCGCCAGGCAGAACCAGTGTTGTAGATAGAAGGGGGACGTAGCACCCCTGGAGCTGTGTTGGCACTGTGGCTAGCCAAAGCTTAGCTACACAGTGTGGCTATTGTCCTGAAATGGACAATAAAGAATCATAGCAGCCCACCCCAAGCATCAGACAATGTTGAGGACTCAGTTTATTTGGAAACACAGGGGTATTTACAGGGCCGGCCCAAGACATAATGCCGCCTGGGGCGAAGTTTATAATGACGCCGACGCCAGGGGGGGTGGCATTTTAAACTTTGCCGACGCCATTATCTACCCTCCTTATTATCTACCCTATCCCCCCTGACGTCACTTCCGGCGCTCAGCATTACAAGCCGTCACCGAGACCAAGCTAGAGGGCTCGCAGAGAAGAGGGGCGCAGAGCGGGTACTGACAACTTGATAAGCGAAAACCACTCGGCTCCCCTCTCTCCTCCGCTAAAAAACAAACAAACAAAAAAAAACATTTGGGGCGTAATTGCCCCACTCTGCTCCATTGTAGGGCCGGCCCTGGGTATTTAAACAGTACAAGGGGTAATTTACATACAATGGACACAGCAAGCCACACAAAGTTCCATCAGGTCCTCCTTTGCACACGGCTCAGTATTTGCATTCGGCCCACCTCAGCACAGTAGAGGGTAGCTATTGTAGTCTGTGGGGAGGATGGTAAACTCGGGCGTCTCCCTAACTTCTGGCTAAAACCTGCTGGTTATCAGATCCAGGTGCACATACTGGCCATAGAGGTCTCTGTCCTGTCAGTCCTGACCCGATGGAGAGTAAAACCACACATAAACTCCTTCCCAAAATGCAGGAACCCCAAATCTGTACGAGCTCCACAGTCTTTAGAGTCTCTGGTACTTTGGGAAACCTGGTTGTTACAGGGTCACCGTACCCAAGGCACTCCGTACCAAAGCCCGTAGTCTGTAGGAAGGAGGCCATGGCCCATTTGTCCTTCTTGCAAACCCCTTGTTCTGATGCTACCTTTAAAATGTTGGAGAAATGCCAAAACAAACTTCTCAGTTATAATTTGCATAGTGTCCCCTGGATGTGTTCTTTGAGTTTCTAAATACATGTCCGGATAGTATCAAGTTTACGATGTCTTATGATTTTACATCCATTAGATACCTTGATATTTTGATCTACAAAAAGAATAGTACATTGGAGACTAATTTATTTAGAAAATCTCTTGATAGGAACACCTTATTACACTATTCAAGTTTTCATCCACCTGCCTTACTCAAATCACTTCCAAAAAGTCAATTCCTTAGGGTCAAGAGAATTGTCTTTCAGGAAACACAGGTAAATGATCAGTTACAGGACATGTCACAAAGATTTTATGAACGAGGTTATCCAGAGGAAGTTGTAAAATCACAATTATTATAAGTGAATGACCTGGATAGAGAATCTCTTTTAAGTCCTTCTGAAAAGACTGTTACTACTTTTAGCAAACAATCTTGCTCCATTAAAAAAGTAATTTATGGGGGGCGTGTCCTGGTGCTTGAGGGAGATGGACGCACATTGAGTGAGCTCCTGCTCTCACCCGGCAACCACAGCTTTTACAGCCCTTATAAATAGCCTTACCCGATCGTTTTTGCTGCCCTGCCGTCCAGCAACGAGATGTCCACCCGGAGGAGTGGAAAACCGGGGGCCTCCTCTGAGATGCCAGACTTTTTTAAGAGGAAGGACGCTGCGCGGGGTGAAGGCCTAGAGGGCGCGGATGCAGCAGGCCTAAGCACACGCAGTGACATCGCTGACCTCAAGGCCTGCATGTTATCTGTAAAGCAGGAGCTGCAATCAGATCTTAAAGCCGGTCTGTCGGCTATTTCAGCGGATCTAACTGCTCTAGCCTCCAGGACCGTCCACCTTGAAGCAGCGGTTGATCACCTTACCTCGGCTCAACGGGACCGAGATGACGCCATTGCCCGCTTAGAGGCCACGTGCGCTGACCTACAGGACGCTGTGGAGGACATGGATAATCGCTCTAGGCGCTCTAACCTGCGGGTGAGGGGGGTTCCGGAGACCCTGACGGACATTCGCTCATATATTCACCGCTACCTACAGCAACTCCTGCCCGATGTGCCGGACGAGGAGCTGCGCCTGGAGCGGATCCACAGAGCTCTGCGTCCCAGGCCGGGACACGGCGAGCCTCCCAGGGACATCGTCCTCAAATGCCACTATTTTACCACAAAAGAGGCAGTTCTCCGCGCGACACGGAATGTTTCCCCGGAGCTGGATGGCATTGCCCCGGTGTGGTACGCGGACATTGCCCCGTCAACACTCCGTAAGCGCCGGGCCCTGAAACCGCTCACAGATTTCCTGAGGGAGCGTGGGGTCCCTTATAGATGGGGCTTCCCTTTCAAGCTCCTGGTACAGAAAGGCAGTCTGCTTCTGCAACTACGGGAGCTTTCCGATGCTGGGCCGTTCCTGCGCCGCCTGGGACTCCGACCGCCTGCTAGCCTGGACCGGCCGCCTCCCGAGACGGCAACTTCACCTCGACCGGAGGAACGCTTCCCACGGGCTCTGGAGCCGAACCACTCGCCTCCTCACCCGGCTGATAGCCCTGAAGCACCTTCGGGAATGGCTTAGATCCTGCTGACCCCTGCGGCTCTTTCAACGTGCGCCTTGGGGATCGTCCCTGCTCTCATCATGGAGGATAGCTAAGTGTTCGATTCGCGTTTATTTGTGTTTATTTTGTTTTCTTTATTGCTCCGGTCGGTTATAGTTTTCGTGGGACTTCTGTCGGACTACTCGTTTTTTCTTTGTTTTTTTTTTTTTTAAATTTTACTTATCGTCGTCGCCGTAATGTGCGCCACTGCCCCTCACCAGTACTGGGGTTGCGGTTTTACCCTCTGACGCACGCCTGTTATCTTTGACACGCCTTGGTGTGCCCCACCTGTTTGTATATGTGCGTATCCCGTCCGGGACATCACGCTGCTGTGCTACATGAGAGTATCACTCACTATTCGCCATGTGTA
Source organism: Spea multiplicata (assembly GCA_009364415.1). Taxonomy (NCBI): domain Eukaryota; kingdom Metazoa; phylum Chordata; class Amphibia; order Anura; family Pelobatidae; genus Spea; species Spea multiplicata. The sequence goes on from VKOC01047103.1 coordinate 18,256, forward strand.
CGTATTTCTATATCTCCACACTGCTATCTCCACACTACACACTGTCATTTCAATTCCTGCATATGGTATCCTGCACATGCACGCACATTCTCCACGCACGCCCTTTTTTTTTTTTATTATTTTCTTTTTCTTTTTTTATTTTATTTAATTACTATATTGGGCATTTCTCATTGCTGTCCATCTCCCCTAGCTGTTACCTGCATGATGTGCTTTCATCGGCGCTTTTTGTCCTGTCTCATCGCCTCCTATTGTGGGATTATCTTATTTCTGAGCGTCTCTCTTACAGAGGGGAATGAGGCTCTGGAGAACATCTTCATACACTCTCCACGCACTCACACATAAATTTTTTTTTTTTCTTCTCATCCACACTCGCCTCATATCTCCGCCACGCATGTCCCCGCATGGTTTGAATCTGTTATGGGTGTGTTGTAGCCATGGTCCATCATAGGGGTTGTCGTCTCCTATTGCCCTGATCGGGTTTGTTCTGTTGCTTAATATTACCATTGATGTATTAAGGTTTTTCTTGATTGTTGTCGGGGGGATGTCGTTCTTACCTCCTCCTCCAGGTTCCCCTGTGTTTCTCTCGAAATAGACACGTTCGGGTTGAGTCTATTCTTCTCACCTTGTATTGTTCTTTTCCTGGTGGTCTTTCCCACTGGTGTTCTCTTTTTCTGCTTTCTTTTTCTCTCTTTCTTCTCCCTTTCTACTTTTCCCCCTTTTTTTTTTTTTTTTTTTTTTTTTTTCTCCCTTCCTCTGAGCCCAGCCTCCTGACAAATGGCCGTCTTACATCATCCCGGGCTGAAGATAGTTTCCCACAATGTGAAGGGGTTGCTCGCCCCGCAAAAACGACGTATGGCAGTGAGGCATTATGTGCGCTCCCAAGCTGACATCGTTCTCCTCCAAGAGACCCACTTCCGACAACGATGTCTCCCCAGGTTTTGGGATCCACGGTTTCCTGTGCATTTTCACTCTGCAGCTCCAGATAAGCATAATGGTGTATCCATTCTCATACACAAGAGACTTCCTTTTCGTGTCCTCCACAAGTTCTCTGATCAGGAGGGAAGATACCTACGTTTGGACGGATTGCTTAACGATCAGCCGCTCACGATTGTAAACGTGTACGCTCCTAGCCCCCCCACATCGGCGTTCTTCGATCAGCTTGCACAGTTACTCCTCACGACCCCGCCGGGTGGTCTTGTTATTGGCGGCGATTTTAATTCAGTTCTGGATCCCTACATGGATAGGACTCTTTCGACGGCACGGACCTGCCCGACCTCTATTTTTAAACCCTTGCAGCACTTTGTCAAGTCACTCGGACTCTTTGATGCATGGAGGCTCCTCCACCCTACTGCTCGGGACTATTCCTTTTTCTCACACCCCCACACAATGTATTCTAGGCTGGACTATTTTTTCCTCAATCAATGCCTCCTCCCATCGCTTCTTGGGTCTAAGATACATGAGATCTCCTGGTCGGATCACGCCATGGTTGAGATTTCGCTGGCCGGCCTTCTCCCTCCAAACCTGCGCCCATTCTGGCGACTCAACGATTCCCTGCTTCTCGACCCTGCTGTTCGTGAGACCATCAGCCAATCCATTACCACTTACTTCGGGGAGAATCTGACCCCGGAGGTCTCCCTCAGTACTACCTGGGATGCCCACAAGGCAGTTCTTCGGGGACAATTCCTAGCTCTGAACTCGGCCAAGCGGAAGCAACATCTTTCTCAAATAGAGAACCTTGGGGCCACCTTATCCAGACTTCAGGCAGATCACAAAAGCTCCGGTGACTCTCGTCTTCTTCAGGACATAGTTTCCACTAGGGGCCAACTTAATTTATTACTATCCTCTGACACCACTAAGGCGCTTCTCCGCACTAAACAACGGTTTTTCGAGAAAGCAAACAAACCGGACACTATGTTGGCAAGGAGGCTACAGAACCTCATTCGCTCCCGGACTATACGTCATATAAAGACAACATCAGGCTGTTTGACCTCTGACCCTGGAGCCATTGCGGATCGGTTTGCGGAGTACTACTCTCATTTATACGACGGCAAGAAAGCTTCCTCCGAGGCTTCCCTATCCTCTGACCTGCAGCAGTTTCTCTCTGAGTGTAAGTTGCCTTCGCTTGCTCCTTCGGCCTTAGCTAACCTAAATGCTCTTATAACGGTGGATGAGGTCTCTGCTGCCCTTAAGTGTTTGAAAAATCCGAAGGCCCCAGGTCCCGACGGCTTCACCGCTAAATATTATAAATCTTTTGCTGCATGCCTTCTTCCGCGTTTGGCCGCATTATTTAACACGTTCATCGAGGGGGAGGCGTGTCCCTCTGTGGATATGCAGAGGGCCAAGATAGTTATGATTCCCAAGGAGGGCAAGGACCCTTCGCTTTGTTCCAGTTATAGACCCATCTCCCTTATTAATATTGATTTGAAACTTTTTGCCAAGGTACTCGCCATCCGGTTAAACGGGGTCTTACCCGCTCTGGTCCATCCTGACCAGGTGGGCTTTGTTCCGGGGAGGGAGGCCCCGGATAATATTAGGCGCTCTCTGAACCTGGTCCACTCGTGTCGGAGACTCGGGTCACCAATGATGCTTCTGTCCCTGGACGCAGAAAAGGCCTTTGACCGAGTGGACTGGGGGTATTTGTGGTCTGTCCTGCGGGCCTTTGGCTTCTCCGGGGCTTTTTTGCAAGGTGCGCAGGCTTTGTATACGCTTCCCTCTGCCGTGGTGGATATTGGCACGTTCCGCTCCCGGTCTATTGCAATTAAGGGAGGGACCCGCCAAGGTTGTCCCCTCTCGCCACTACTATTTGCACTGGCCATTGAGCCATTAGCTCAGGCCATTCGTCGACACCCGGATATTAAGGGTCTTACTGTGGGTGGCCGGGACTACAAACTTAGCCTGTTTGCAGACGACGTTCTGCTCTCTTTGACATCCCCACTCACGTCCCTGCCTAATTTATATCAATTGCTACGACAATTCGGGAGGTTTTCAGGATATAAAATCAATTCAGACAAATGCGAAGCTTTAAATATTAACCTTCCCTCCCCTACGGTGAAGCTCCTCTCCCTTAACTTTGATTTGAAATGGCAGCCCTTCGCCATTCGGTCTTTGGGCATTAATATCACCCCTTCTCATCAGCAGATG
>VKOC01047104.1:0-24544 GCA_009364415.1 Spea multiplicata
TATCCATTCTCATACACAAGAGACTTCCTTTTCGTGTCCTCCACAAGTTCTCTGATCAGGAGGGAAGATACCTACGTTTGGACGGATTGCTTAACGATCAGCCGCTCACGATTGTAAACGTGTACGCTCCTAGCCCCCCCACATCGGCGTTCTTCGATCAGCTTGCACAGTTACTCCTCACGACCCCGCCGGGTGGTCTTGTTATTGGCGGCGATTTTAATTCAGTTCTGGATCCCTACATGGATAGGACTCTTTCGACGGCACGGACCTGCCCGACCTCTATTTTTAAACCCTTGCAGCACTTTGTCAAGTCACTCGGACTCTTTGATGCATGGAGGCTCCTCCACCCTACTGCTCGGGACTATTCCTTTTTCTCACACCCCCACACAATGTATTCTAGGCTGGACTATTTTTTCCTCAATCAATGCCTCCTCCCATCGCTTCTTGGGTCTAAGATACATGAGATCTCCTGGTCGGATCACGCCATGGTTGAGATTTCGCTGGCCGGCCTTCTCCCTCCAAACCTGCGCCCATTCTGGCGACTCAACGATTCCCTGCTTCTCGACCCTGCTGTTCGTGAGACCATCAGCCAATCCATTACCACTTACTTCGGGGAGAATCTGACCCCGGAGGTCTCCCTCAGTACTACCTGGGATGCCCACAAGGCAGTTCTTCGGGGACAATTCCTAGCTCTGAACTCGGCCAAGCGGAAGCAACATCTTTCTCAAATAGAGAACCTTGGGGCCACCTTATCCAGACTTCAGGCAGATCACAAAAGCTCCGGTGACTCTCGTCTTCTTCAGGACATAGTTTCCACTAGGGGCCAACTTAATTTATTACTATCCTCTGACACCACTAAGGCGCTTCTCCGCACTAAACAACGGTTTTTCGAGAAAGCAAACAAACCGGACACTATGTTGGCAAGGAGGCTACAGAACCTCATTCGCTCCCGGACTATACGTCATATAAAGACAACATCAGGCTGTTTGACCTCTGACCCTGGAGCCATTGCGGATCGGTTTGCGGAGTACTACTCTCATTTATACGACGGCAAGAAAGCTTCCTCCGAGGCTTCACTATCATCTGACCTGCAGCAGTTTCTCTCTGAGTGTAAGTTGCCTTCGCTTGCTCCTTCGGCCTTAGCTAACCTAAATGCTCTTATAACGGTGGATGAGGTCTCTGCTGCCCTTAAGTGTTTTAAAAATCCGAAGGCCCCGGGTCCCGACGGCTTCACCGCTAAATATTATAAATCTTTTGCTGCATGCCTTCTTCCGCATTTGGCCGCATTATTTAACTTGTTCCTTAAGGGGGAAGCGCGTCCCTCTGTGGATATGCAGAGGGCCAAGATAGTTATGATTCCCAAGGAGGGCAAGGACCCTTCGCTTTGTTCCAGTTATAGACCCATCTCCCTTATTAATATTGATTTGAAACTTTTTGCCAAGGTACTCGCCATCCGGTTAAACGGGGTCTTACCCGCTCTGGTCCATCCTGACCAGGTGGGCTTTGTTCCGGGGAGGGAGGCCCCGGATAATATTAGGCGCTCTCTGAACCTGGTCCACTCGTGTCGGAGACTCGGGTCACCAATGATGCTTCTGTCCCTGGACGCAGAAAAGGCCTTTGACCGAGTGGACTGGGGGTATTTGTGGTCTGTCCTGCGGGCCTTTGGCTTCTCCGGGGCTTTTTTGCAAGGTGCGCAGGCTTTGTATACGCTTCCCTCTGCCGTGGTGGATATTGGCACGTTCCGCTCCCGGTCTATTGCAATTAAGGGAGGGACCCGCCAAGGTTGTCCCCTCTCGCCACTACTATTTGCACTGGCCATTGAGCCATTAGCTCAGGCCATTCGTCGACACCCGGATATTAAGGGTCTTACTGTGGGTGGCCGGGACTACAAACTTAGCCTGTTTGCAGACGACGTTCTGCTCTCTTTGACATCCCCACTCACGTCCCTGCCTAATTTATATCAATTGCTACGACAATTCGGGAGGTTTTCAGGATATAAAATCAATTCAGACAAATGCGAAGCTTTAAATATTAACCTTCCCTCCCCTACGGTGAAGCTCCTCTCCCTTAACTTTGATTTTAAATGGCAGCCCTTCGCCATTCGGTCTTTGGGCATTAATATCACCCCTTCTCATCAGCAGATGTATGCGGCCAACTATCCGCCGCTACTCCAGACCCTGAAGCGCGATCTAACCACCTGGTCCGCCTACGCTTTATCACTTATGGGGAGAATCTATGCTGTGAAAATGACTTTGTTGCCCAAGTTGTTATATCTTTTTCGTTCTATTTCCTTGCCGATCCATCGGAAAGATATTGCGGGCCTTCAGGGGGCTATTGAGAGGTTTGTTTGGCAGGGCCGAAGGAGTAGGTTTGCTAGATCGACCCTTTATAGGTCGAAGAAGGCTGGGGGACTATCCGCTCCCCTCCTTTATGAATACTATGTTGCGGCTCAGTTAGCTATGCTTCTATCCCTCTCGGTGCGCCCATCACCTGCGCGCTGGGTTCAGCTGGAGTCTGACCTCTCTTCTGGGGCGAATCTCCGATGGCTTATGTGGCTTCCTACCCTGGATAAACGCAGGCTCTCCGACAGCCCTACCCTCCTACATTCCTTCTCTCTCTGGTACCGGGTTCGTCGCAAATATAAGCTTATGGACAATGGGTCTCGATTGACACCGGTGTTCCAAAACCGTGATTTCCCAGCAGGTTTTCAGGTTCGCCCGTTCCAGTGGTGGGTCGACAGGGGACTAGTTACAGTGGGAGACCTGCTCCTGAACAACCGACCCTACTCATTCCAGCAACTGACATCATTGCACAACATCCCTACGTCTGAAACTTTTCGGTACCACCAGATTTCTCATTTTCTCCTTCTGTTTCTCAAGCGCTACCCGGATTATGTTCCTACCTTTTATGAATATGTATGTGCACGCTCCCATAAAATCGGTGGATCGATTTCCCTACTGTACAACCATATCCTGGGGGTGAAATACCCGTCCTCACCCTCTTTTGAAAGCCAATGGGAGACCGACCTGGATCAAACCCTCGATTCCTCCGATTGGGGGGAAATTTATGAGAACGTTTGGAAAGTCACCGCCTGCACCCTTGTCCAGGAGAATTGCTTTAAGGTGTTGTCTCGCTGGCATCTTACTCCTTCGCGCCTGCACCGTATGTTCCCGACGCATTCACCTCTATGTTTCCGTGGCTGTGACGAGGCAGGGACCCCACTACACATTTGGTGGACCTGTCCCAAGCTTGTGCCGATATGGGCCCATTTCTTCAGCTTGCTGAGCGATGCACTTGGGGAATCCCTCCGACCCGAGCCCCGGTCGGCCCTTCTCTGTAGAGGCTATCCCTCGGATGCTTTGGCTAAACCAGCACACCGTCTTATATTTCGTGCTTGTACGGCGGTCCGTCTTGCTATTGCCCAAGTGTGGAAATCTGGCACTCCTGAGCTGCACGTTATTGAAGCTAAAATTTGGCATATGCTGAAGATGGAAAAAATGACGGCTTACTTGCATGACAAGTCCCATATTTTTCTTCTCACCTGGGGACCGTGGATGGAGAAGTTTGGGTTGTCACCTGCAACAATCTCGTGGATCTGATCTATGGCTGCTGAGGCTCTGAGGTTCTCGACTGTGTTCTATCTCCTTTCTCTTTCTTTTTTTTTTTTTCTCTCCCCCTCTTCTTTTTTCAGTACTTCTCTTTTGTCTCCTGACTTTATCTTTCTTCTTTTCTCTGGATTTCTTTCTGGAGATGATTTTCGAGGCTTACACCGCTCCAGACTCACCAACGCTGACATTCTGTGAGCTTACTGCGCGCCTTTCTGGGCCCTGGTTAATCGGGCGTCACGGCACGGGTCTATTATTGTGTTACAGCTTATTCACATCGTCCCCTATAATGTGATCACCTAAGTTGTCCTGATATGTACATTGTATCTACGATGTCATGTATTGTCTGTATTTGAGACCTCTGGAAGTCATCTTTTCTATTGACAAAATAAAAATTGCTTTTCAAAAAAAAAAAAAAAAAAAAAAAAGTAATTTATAAACATTGGCATATTCTCTCTGAGAGTTTTCCAAAAATCCCAGGATTTAGTCATCCCCCGATGATGGCATATAAAAGATGCCCGTCCTTGCGTGACAAACTAGTCAAGGCTGACATCTCTATTACCAAATCCATAAACACGCTAATACACAAAGGCAATGTACCCTGTTCCAATGATCCCTGGAAAGCACATTTTTCACCCTCATGATGGTAAAAAATATACAATTAAATATCATGTTACTTGTAATTCTACTTTTGTGGCTTAATATATGTGATGGAAGCCTCCATCACTGGGACCACTGGAGAAGCCTGACTGCCAGCCCCCTCCCTATTGACTATGGGCCCTGGGTTTGTAAAGACTTCTGTGGCTACCCCCAGCAGTATCATCTCATCACTGGCAGAGAGGATTATCTCCAGCAGACAGCCAGGATCTGCCACCAGGGAGTGACCACCATTCTTTTAGTGATGTTGTATAAATCAGTCTCCCCCTCTATTGTATTGTTAATCTCGTTACTGCCCCTGTTGTCTCTGGGAGGCAGATTAAGGGGGCGGTTTGTGTCCCAATATCTTGTTTTATGTTAATGTGTGTTTTGCTGGATATATCCAGCTCTGTGTGTGAGAAATAAATCAGTCTTCGTTTGGTTTTACCCTACACTGAGTCTCGGCTAGTGACTGGGAACCGGGGAAAGTGTGTTGTCCCAGGCTAAGGGAGCACAAGACAGCGGAGGTAGTCGGTCGGACTAGCCAGCTCCGTGACAATATACGTTGGACAAACTACACAGCGTTTTAAAGACAGATTTTATTTCAAGACACGGAGACTCATATTGTGCATTTAACCCTTTCTTTACTCCCAACAGCAGCAAAGAAAAATACATTTGATAGGAAATAATTCAAATAGGAGTGTACAACATAACCCCTCCCACATAGCAACCATCACACATAAAAGGGCTGACACATCCCACAATCCTCCTCTTTCTTTGCTGCTCCCAGACAGCAGATGAGTATTTTTCCTTATTATATATCTCGAAATTTTGTCTAGTTTTGGGTTTGGACCTTTTTTTTGGACCTTGGGTTTTGGTCTGAATCTCACATAATTTTACCCATTGTCTTATTTCACATTATTTCATATTATCTATCTCGTATATTTTTTTTGCCCCTTATTTTCCTCTGTTCCTATATTTTACCTCTATACGTATATTGTCAAAATTTTTTGCCTTTTCCCATGCTTCCGTTTTTTGTCTTACCGTTTCTGACGCGTCTTCATAAACGGTAAAAGACGTCTGTGTCTGTGTGTTCTCTGTGCTTCTTGTGCCCTCCTTTAGGTGTCAGTGTAATTTACTTCCCGTTTTTAAGTTCCGTTTCGGATTCTTACCTCCTGGTGCAGTGTTCGTTATCCCTGCACCGCTTTAACTTGGTTTCCTGACGTCGCGGCTGCATGATTTTTTCTCTGCAGCCGACGTACATTGATCTCTCTTCTCGTGCGTTGCGGATGTCAGCGCCCGCATGCTCGTCTGCTCCTGTCACCTGGCTCCTCCCACTCACGATCGCGGGCTTTCTAGGAGCCTCGGGACAGGCACCCGGTGTTATCGGTACTGCAGTGCCTTATCCTTAGTTTTTTCTTGTTTTCCCCTTTACAGCTAGTAGTAAGTTAGTTTTTTCTTAAAGGGGTATATCCCTATTTAATTTCATTCACTTTTTCATTATGGCTGGGCATCAATCTCCCTCTGGGGGATTATCAGATAATGAATCCTCTTTAAGAGAAGATATCTCCACTGACATTCCAATTTTTGACCCTTTAAAGGAATTAAACAATTCAGCGTTGTCAGCCTCTCTGACTCAAGCCATTCAAAAATCTATACCTGTACCATTGCAGACTTCTGAACCCCTATCTGAACCCCCATCTGACCCCGTTCCTAAGACATCTGGGGGAAAGAAAGTTACGTTTAAATCACACCACACACGTGTGACAGCCTCCAGAACTCCTTTGACTGATGAGGTTAATCCCATCCTTGACAGCGTTCCACCCAAACGCAAAAGAGCCCTTACTTGTGGGGCAGAGAAACAGGCGAGAAAATGGAAGTGCGCTAAAGTGCAATCCTTTTTTTGATCCAGAGGAGTTATACCACCCTCGATCTGCCGAGTGGTTGCCCTCTGACCATGTGGCCCGCTATCTGCAGGCTAGGGTTTGTAAACCCTTAAGTAAAAGCTTGCGCACTAAACTACACTCAGAATGTCCTCGGCTAGGTTTGCGAAACTCCTGTGGTTGACCCAAAAATGGTCCAATTCCTAGCCAAATAAGGCTGGAATCCCCGTAAGGCCACGCAGGACAAACATCTTGATATTTTTGGTCCCTTGACCAAAATGTTTCAAATTATTGAGGACTGGGTGGAATCAGGATCCCCTCCTGATCCTATGGTCCTTCGGGGCTGGATGCAACAAGCTATTTGCATCGAAAACAAAAACACCTCTCTTTCTATTGAATGGCGAAAGCCATTTTGTTCAAGATTGAGTCCAAATTGGCCAATCTGGCTCTTACGGAGATGGGCAGAGATGGGCAAGGATCTCGGTCATTATGTAGGAGCCTTCACCACGCTCGATAATGCGCAATCCTCTATGAGGAAAGTTTTCAACCCTCAGGTTTCCACCAAGGCTGGCAGAGGCAGGGGCCGTCTGTCCGGCCGTAATTTCCAAGGCTCATCTCATTCGAGCCGAGGCTCCTACTCACAATTCCAGTTCCAATGTCCTACTTTCCAGGATTCCTATACCAACAGGCAACCTTTCTTCCCTCAACGAGGGCACCCATGGAGAGCGAGAGGACAACGCGGATCCCAATTTGTACGCAGGTAAGCCATTTTTATTCTCATCTTTCTTCCCAGTATCCTGTAGGGGGAGACTCACTCATTTTTTACAGGTCTGGCGGTCCATAACTTCCGACGCATGGATCCTCCAAACGGTGAGAGGCTATGTCATAGAGCTAGTCGGTTATCCTCTGTCTTCTCCCCCTCTGAAACCCTTCAACTTTTCTCAGCACGACCAGATCTAGTGGACACCGAGGTTACTTCCCTGGCAGAGAAGAACGCGATAGAGCGGGTCCCCCCAGGTACCCCAGGCTTCCTCAGCAACATTTTCCTTGTACACAAGAAAGGGGGTGGCCTTCGTCCCGTTATCAACCTCCGGCATCTCAACGGTTACGTCCGCTACCGTCATTTCAAGATGGAAGGGATCCATCTTTTGTGGGATCTACTACTGACAGACGATTGGATGGTGAAGATAGACTTCAAGGACGCTTATGTCACGGTTCCCGTAGCGGACAAGTCCATGAACCTTCTTCATTTTCAGTGGCACAACTGGTTCGATTGCTCCTGTGTTGATGTCGCCTCGGGTCCTATGCTGTTGGCTCTATCCGTTTTTTTTTGCTGAGTCAAGTTGCCGTCACAGCCAAGAAAGAGGAGGATTGTGGGATGTGTCAGCCCTTTTATGTGTGATGGTTGCTATGTGGGAGGGGTTATGTTGTACACTCCTATTTGAATTTTTTCCTATCAAATGTTGTATTTTTCTTTGCTGCTGTTGGGAGTAAAGAAAGGGTTAAATGCACAATATTCGCCTCCGTGTCTTTCATAAAATCATGACTTTACGTCATGTTTTAGTAAAATCTATTAATTTTCAAAACACAAATCCACTATATCCACTGGACTTACTGATCTCCCCATTCCTGCACATTTTAAAAAGAAGAGACAGATATATCACAATTAAAATTTCAAATCATTGATATGGTACCATCAGAAGGGGAGATAGGGTAAAAAAAATTATATAGGGAGGCGTTTTGGATTAAAGAATTGGATACCATCTTTCCTAGGGGTATTAATTATGAATTTTACTTGATGCCTCTTATTTGAATTATTTTTATTTTAAATTATATGTTGATTTTTTTACTCTTCATATCTTTATGGTTAATTTTTATTATTTTTTATTTCAGATTCAACTTCTTTATTTATTCTTTTCTGTTCCACATGTGCTGATGTCGTTCTAAACTACCGGTAGTTTTAGACCCTTATATTTCACATGATCCCATCAACACTTTAATAGCACAGTATCACTTTACAACACCTTGTGGAAAATTTATTTTCTCTTTTTTTTTTTTTTAACGGTTTTTAATAAAACTCATTACTGAATTTGTTGCAACTTTAGTACTTTTTCAGTGACCATTATTATTTATTAACGTTACTACCTCTTTTAGAATTATGTTTTTATGCCTATTTTGCACTTTATTTAATTGTTTCACATTATGATATATCACTGTATATTTGCATAATTAATGATGACCTTTCCACTCTTGGTCTTTGTAAATATTCGAGTCCTCCATCCATATTATAAGAACCAGTGACGTTTATTAATTTTATTTAGCTTTATTCACGGTATATATCATACATCTATTTATTCACTTACATTAGATATTGTCTCTTTGCTACTTTTTTGGGGTTTTTAAGATAATAGATAGTGACCTGGTGATATATGCACTTGGCAATGCCAGCGCATCTTACACTCACACTGCTCTATCAGAGATTGTTCTTGCGCATGAGCAGAACGTTACCATGCTTTAAGCCCATTTTTTTTGGCCGATCTGGTTATTCGGTTTCACTTAATTCACACTATATATTTGGAATATTAACACTGATTGTTTTTATATGGAACTGCACTGGTTAAATCTCTGTAAGTGCCTATTACAGGGGCTTCCAACCTGCAGCCCTCCAGCTGCTGCAGGATTACATCTCCCATCCTCCTCAGCCAGCCCTTTAGCTGAAAGAGCATTATGTGAGATGTAGCCCTGCAGCAGCTGGAGGGCCGCAGGTTGGACGCCCCTGGCCTATTACATACACAGATTGCACATACTCTGGTATTTTATTAACATATATTCTTTTGGGGATTTAATTCATATGGATCTCTATATATTTCTTTGTTACTGGTTTCTTTTAACATCTGCAAGTATCTCCTTTATTTATTATGGGATATATACTTTTGAATATGTGTTTGTTAATGCAAGATCATTTATTACGCTACATGTGTTACTATATTAGATTGGTCATTTGATGGCTGTCCGTATATTCATACGTGCTATTTAAAGCTCTCACTTTTGAATGTGTGGTTAACTTGAAAAAGACCTCATTGTGAGGTCAAAATGTTTATCTTAATAAATCTTCCTCATGTTGGAACTCTTGAGTGCTTGGAGCCTTTATTTACCAAGGGATCTTACAATGACATTACTTAGCTCACTTGTTTATTTTTTTTTATTTATTGTATTTTAGGGACTTTTTTATTGTTGAAAAAAAAAACTAACTTTTTTTTTCTTTTGTTTATTTTTGCAGCTTGTGATCTCCATAGACTTGCATTGGGGATTACAGTGTCCGTAATTGGTGTGTAGGAGGAGGAATCTGATATCCCAGCAGGGTCTAGACAGACCCTGCAGCGGATTTCCTGTCTTCCGTTGACCTTCCGGGTGACCCTGGAAGGGAATTCCCGATCGCATCATGGGCATTTTAAATGTAACGGCTTTCTGGCACTTGCGCCGGCAGATGTTACAAATGATCTATGAGCGATGAGCGATGAGCGATGCTGGCTTCTGCTGTCAGGGGAGTCCAGGCTGGCAAGCGAGAAAGGAAGTCAGAATATACCTATACATCCTAAAGGGCTTTACTAGATGCGTTTTTAGGTTGTACAGGTATGTCTATAGGGCACTGAAGGGGTTAAGGATCGGGCTGTTTTCTTAAATTTTGTAAACGTTGTGACTGAGGCTGTTTTAACGCTTCTGCTGTGTTTGTGTTTAGCTGTTATGTTCTTCTTTCATTTAGTGTACCCACACAAATTATTCACAAATTTTCCTTCAGGACTAAAGGGGCTTTCTTTAGATACCATTATTTTGATCATATCTGATTTTCTATAAAATATATATATATATATATATATATTGTGAAGACTTATTTTTTTAAAAAAATACTCTTTTACAAAAGCTAATAGAAAAACTTGCTAAACAGATTCTAATAGTTCTCCTAAGTTTAAAAATATCCAATGTTTTTTGCGTATTGAGTATTGCCACTTTAAAACCATTTTTCCCCTAAAGTCATTCTTAGCCCATGTCCTATTTGGGATTTATTTGAAACCAACCAATTCAATTTCCCCCATCAAACCATATACACAGATAGGCCTTGGCTGCCCATGACCCTGTTGCTAGTTCACTGCTTTTCCTTCCTTGGACTACTTTTGATAGGTACTGTACTGACCACTGCAGACAGGGAACACCCCACAAGAACTGCAGCTTTAGAGATGCTCTGACCCAGTCATCTAGCCATCACAATTTGGCCCTTAGCAAAGTCGCTCAGATCCTTACTCTTGGCCATTTTTCTAACACATGAACTTTGAGGACAAAATGTTCACTTGCTGCCTAATATAACCCACCTGCTGGCAGGTGCCATGATAATATTATTAGTGTTATCCACTTCACTTGTCAGTGGTAACAATGTTATTGCTGATCAGTATATTTTTGAAAACTAAACACTCCAGGGTATTTCAAATGCCAGTACTTTTGGGAGGATAAAGTACCAATTTTAGGACTTGTGGCAACTCATCATATTTGTGAGCATTTTCCTTGCAGGTACCTAAACTCTTCAGAAGCCAGCCACCATATTAAATAGAGTGAATCGCACAAGACCCCCCACAACTTTTTTGGCGTTGCTGAAATCTTCAACGTCAAGGCATTGCAGCAACACTGTTTGAGCTTCCTAAGCTCATTTAATGCCACATTAAACTAGGCACATTATTGGCCGTTAAGAGGATAATATAGGTGTAAACTGTTCTATAATTAAAATACCGTGAGATTTTGGGAACAAACAAGACCACAAGCCTAGATGACTCCACTCTATAACGGACAGCAAGGCTGGAAACAACTGGCTAATATTTGTGTAAGTTTGAGACCGGTTTGTTCTGCTCTTATTTTGTTGTAAATTCATGGAGTATTTTGATTTTTAACCACATAGGTTAAAAATAACAATAGCAGAAAGACAGTATTTTGTGACATGTTTAATTTACATTCCAGGGTTATTCAAAGTTCAATAGGGTGAATGCTGGTTGTTGACAATTCCTCACAAGTCACCTCTCCCATCCTTTTCCCCCAGGCTGCTGTGGTAGTTTAAGGCCCACCAGATGGGCTGCTTCCTCTGTGGAACGCTCTCCTTTGCCATGGTATTCCTCATGGAGAGCAACATGATTTCTAACACTGCGCAAAAGGCAAAGGTAAGTGGAAGCTTGAAAATGCATCTCCTGTTGAGCTCGGCAGAACTTTTCACTAGTCACCTGAAACAAAACAAAAAAAAAAGAAATTGAATATTAAAAAGACTACAAACGAAGGAGCATAACTTCAAGTAAGTCAGTTAACTAGCTATAGGGTCACTTTTGTTGTTGGAACATGGGGTGTGTGGTGGAAATTGGTGGTCTACTCCAATTATTTTAGTCAAATGTTAGTATAGTATTTGCATGGTGTTATTAATCCTATGTTTTTGGTTTACTGTGATAAACAATTGTGCCCATGAGAACAATGTGCAGCATTACCCCATGATCACAGGTTTACCATGGTCAGCTTCAGGGTCAAAATCCAGGGTATCTTTGGCCCTCACACAAGTGTGGAGGCCAGCTGTAAACTCCCTCCACTGCACGATAGACACATATGAACAGATAAGCCATTCAGCCCATCCTCTCAATACTTTCCTTGGCCTTATATCTAGCTTAGTCTTATACCTATCCCATCCATGCTTGCTTAAAAAGCTTCACTGTGTTAACATCTACTACTTCTGCTAGAAGTTTTATCCTGTAATCCAGGAACCATTTTAGTAGCTGTGACAGGATGCGCTGTACCCTGACTGGGTACCTCCGTCAATAGCTGCTTCCTAGAACTGTATACGGGCACACTCCAAAGCACAGACTCTCAATTCACCCAAATCACTAGACGGAGCTTAGTGCAGGATGAAGTACAAGAACGGTTTATTCAGAGTCACACACAGTGTTTTTATGCAAGTATAAATTAATTATCAAAATCAAAATAGTGGAATACAATGAGGGAGAGGGCTGGGGGAAAACATCTTAGTGCATCATGGGGGGGGGTGGTGGCAGACATTAAACAAATTAACTGAAACAATAGCTTGTCACTCCCTGGTTGCATCCTGCCAAACATAATCCCCTTAGCAAGGGATAACAGAATATACTTCTGGGGTAGCTGAAAACATGGGGGGATAAAAGTTATAATATACAATAAATAATTGCAAAACATCATCTGTGTTGGCAAAGTACAGGACCAATCCCAAATCAATATCAGTCCACCACAGTCTCTAATATTTAGGAAAGCCTAAAAAACCTGAACCGGGGGGGGGAAATTCAGTAAAAACAGACCCCTGTGCCTACACACAGAAATCTTTACAAGGCCAAGGCCCATAATAAACAGGGAGGAGGCTGGCTCTCATGCCTTTCCAGGGGCCACAGTGATGGAGGGTTCCGTCACAGAAGCCCTTCTCTGTACTTTCGCCAACATATCTATATCCTGGAGAAACAATCCCCAGTACTGTACACAATACTCCGATTGAGGTCTCACCAGTGCTCTGTACAACGGTACGAGCACTTCCTCTTTTCTACTACTAATACCTCTCCCTATAACCAAGCATTCTGCTACCCACCTGTAAATCCTGAGATTGATTGTGCAGCGTTACCCACTTCAATGCCACAAATGCAGTATTCAAAGAGTTAATGCTTGTGGGAACCAAAACACCAGCATTAAGAAGAAAAAGACAAAAAAAAAAAATAAAAATCAACCGCACTGACCTGGAAGCTTGTTGTCAGGGGTCATCTAGGTGATAAGGTGACAAATTATATATTATTTTTTTATTTTTTAATAATGCATGTTCTGATGTGCTGACAATTTAGGTCACTGATAATTGATCATATTCATAATCAATGTCGGTGGCCTACACTTTACATGTATAAGTGATCTGATTGCATTGATCAGTCATTAGTATCTAAAAAAAGCCTGGTTTGTCCTGAAAAAACAGTATATAATGTGTGTGGGTGCACGAAATGAGAAAGAAGAAAGTCACAGCTAACCAGCAACACTGAAAAAATGTTAAAAGAGCCATTGTCCCACAATGTACTACGAGTAAGAAACAGTTGTGTAGATTTAAAAATATTTTCATAAATACAGTGCCCTGCACTAATACTGCCCCTTTGTAAATATGAGCAAATAATACTGTGAATCATTGTCTTTATTGTTTAACCCCTTTTTCCTTAAATAAATAAATGTTGCAAACAAAAGCCTACAAAAAAGTGAAATATGTGTGGCACAATATATTTATGAAGCGCAATAACAAAAAAAAGCAAATAACTTTAAAATGTATGTTTTTTTTATTTTTTCATATGCAACAAATAAAGTATTAGGATATAGGATTATGCCAGAGCTTGACAAATTTCTTGTGAATCTAGGCACCAGCTAAAAAAGTTAGGAGCCAGGATTTTTTTTTTAAACTAACAGTTGGTCAGGAGTGATCTGATCATCATCAGCCCATTTACTAAACTCACAGCATTTGACCTGGAAGCACCCTGGACTTTCGGGTCAGTGCTGGGTTTTTTTTTTGTTTTTTTTTAACGCTTTCAATGCTGATGTTCCATTGGAGCACAGCATTGACTGATATTTAGTCCCCACAAGCTTGTGGGGAGAAATGTTAACCCCTGCAATGCCACGAATGTGTCTTACACAATTGTGGAATTGAAGGGGTTAACGCTGCACTGTCGCTTTCATGGAGCGATCAGGCAGCAGGGGGGTGTTGGGGCTGGTCTCCACACTCACGTGGAGACCAAAGTACCCTCTCCCCCTGTCCCCGAAGCTGCCTCTGGCAGCTGGGACGCAATTGCTGGTCTATATACCAGCCATTGCAGGGGGGGTCTCTGATGACTGCTGTAGGCTTCCATGCCTACAGGAATCACCAAAGGGCTTGTGGGGGCTTGTTTTTGCTGTTGCTGGTCTGCCTGGGCTTCCAGGCAGCAGGGGGGTGTTGTGTCAGGTCTTGTGTGGGGACCCAATCAACACTCAACCCCCTTTCCTGAAGCTGCCTATGGCAGCTGAAAACGCGATTGAAGGTTTTCCTGCAATCACGGTTTCAGCCTACAGAATCACTCTGTGGGACTCCTGGGCAGACAGCAGCAGCAGCGCCCCCGCGATCACAGGCTGACAAATACCTAGGCTCCAGGACAAAATTCTGAGTCGCCGAGGCGACCTGGCGCCTGGTATTTGTCGAGCCCTGGATTATGTTTTCCTCAAAGCTTAGCCTTTTAAAGAAAAAAAAAATGATTGCACATAGATTCTCCTGGATAACATACCACAGGTGTGTCAAAATACATAATCACAGTCACAGCATATTTAACATTTTCATGGTTCTAAACTGGAACCTTGCGATTTGGAGAGGTCAATTACCCCTAAGCATCACAATAACCCCGCAATCTATATATTGCTTCAAAGAAGATTGAAGATTTCAAAGACTTTCCACTTACCTTACTATATGGTCTACTGCAACCACAAAGCTAATGGTAACACAAGATTTTGAGGGTTTTTTCCTCAAGCATATTCTGGAATTGATGATGCACAGTAGGCTAAAATATATACATAAATCCTAGTCCTGAGAATGTAGATACCAAACTTATGTGGTATGTCAGGGTTACACAGTCACAAAAGTCCCCCAAAGTCATGATGGTGCAGAGGGTCCAAATTGTTTTTTTTGTTTTTTGTTTTTAAAAACACAGTTGAACAACGCACCTCATTCTTTTGAGGGTAAAACTACCCTGTAATACCCCCACAAAATTTATGTTCCCTGAAAACACATTGCCTGAGGACTTCAAAAGACACCCTACTTGCCTTTACATGTGGGGCACTATAAACATACAGAATTTTAGAGGGAGGTTTGCTACCTTTCCACATGTTAGGCATGTTTTTGGATGGATGCTGCAAGTTGGGCTACCTGGAACAAGAAAAAGAAAAATGTAATCTGCTCTCTGGAGCACATATATTAGGGCTGCAACAACAAATCGATAATTTCATTATCGATTATAAGATGAAGGTTTTTTCAGAGCAAACGCTCTAAAAAGTACCCCTCATTTTATAATCTGACCTCAAATAGAGGTTGGATAATAACACTAAGATCCAGATCCCCCGCAGCTCTGCAGGGGACCCAGATCCCCCGCAGCTCTGCAGGGGACCCAGATCCTCTGCCGGCAGGCGTCTGAGCAATGCGCACAGACATCCTCCGCTACTGTCCTCCACTTCTGTCAGGGCTTCTATGGTGGAGCACCAGCACGGCCTTCCAGTGGTCCAACATAGAAGCCCCGGGGGAAGTACTGGCCAGCAGCGGTGGAGGTTGTCTGCGCAACATGGACCTGTATCTCCCTCTCTGGCAGCTGGTGGGCGTCTGCACGATGCACGCAGACAACCTCCGCTACTGCCGTCACTTCCGCTGGGGCGTCTATGATGGAGCACTGGCATCACATGAGGTTTGTCTGTGCGGATCGCGCAGATGTTCACCGGCTGCCCCTACTAGACACCAAGTATTCTGGAATACGGGGGTGTGTGTACAGAGTGGCATATCAGGGGGGACAGTGGTATATAGTGGGTTATAAGGTATATCAGGGGGCACAGTGGCATAAGGCATATCTGGGGGGCAGAGTGGCATATGGGGGGTACAAGGCATACAGGGGGGCAGGTTGGGAAATAAAAACAAGAAATGCATAATCGTTAGTTGCAGCCCTGACATATATATTGCATTTTTGAGGTACAACAGTGTTATACATTCAGATGAGAAACAAAAATTATGACTGCAAAGATGTTTCTTTTTACAATTGGACCAGGAAGGCATGTTTCATGAAAAACTACCTCTAAAAATCAAAATAACCCCCAGGAACTATATAATCTTGAAAGCACATCACCAGAGAATCTCAAAAGACAGCTTACTTACGTTTCCATAGTGGAAGACCACAACTAGAGGATATTGAGGTTTTTGCACACATCAGGATGAATGCTACGCAACGGAGAAATTATTTTTTTCTTGCACACCGCATGGATTTGGACAAAGTTCCTTCCCTGGGTTAGGGACGATTTTTGATTATTTTGGTTAGGTACAGTTATATGTTAGTTAGAGTATAGCGTTTGGTGATAGGGATGATGATCAGGTCACTGGCTATTGATCGATGAGACCAATTAATGATCAGTGGCCTAAAGGGTCGCTACTCAGTAATTTATGAAGTTTAAAAAAACCCAATGAAATTGATATGTGTATTTGTAAAATATATTTGTTGTACAATAAAATACAAAAATAAATATAATTGCTATCAGATTACATGTATATAACACGTTTAGGCCACTGACACTGATCATTGAGCCCTATCAATGATCACCGGTCTAAAGTGTCACTAATCAATCCTCAGGTAGTAAACAGCAATGTAATAAAATATAAGAAATAAATGGTTTACTTTTATTAATACTGCATGCTTTATGTGGGTTTTTTTTACTAGCTGACCCATTAACTGTCATAATGATCAGATTATAATGATTAGCTCATTCCTACCTGCCTCTGCAACTAACGATTATTTTTATAATAAATTAGTTGGCCGATTATTTTTTCGATTAACCGGATAAAAAAATAAATGTATATTTTTAATTTAATTTAAAGAATTTAATAAACAAACAGGATATCAAAAATAAACAGAATACATTTTTTTTGAGAAAAATGCATTTCTTGTTTTTATTACCCAACCTGTCCCCCCATTTAAGCACATATAAGCCCAGGCTTGCCACACTGCCTCCCACATATGCCTTATCTCCCGATATGCCACTGTGCCCCTGATGCGCCTTATACCCCCAGATATACCACTCTGTCCTCCCGATATGCCTTATATCCCCTATATGCCTTATACCCCCTGATATGCCACTCGCCCCCCCGATATTCCACTGTGCCCCCCAAATATGCCTTATAACGCCCTATATATACCGCTGTGCCCTTGATATGCCCCCCCCCCAGACTTACCCCCATGCCCCATACTCCTTGATGTCTATTAGGGGCAGCCGGTGAATGTCTGTGTGATGTGTGTAGACAACCTCTGCTTCTGGCTGGCATTTTCGCAGGAGCTTCTATGACTGAGCACCGAAAGGTTATGCGACACAGATGCTCCATCACAGATGCCCCAGTGGAAGTGCTGGCAGTAGCGGAGGATGCCAGAGAGAATGATCCAGGTCCCCTGCAGCGGATCCTCCTCTCTGGCAGCCAGCGAGCACCGGAAGGTCACACTGGTGCTCCATCATAAAAGCTCTGGCAGAAGTGGAGGACAGTAGCGGAGGTTGTCTGCACGCGTGGTACAGACACCCACCACCGAGAGGAGGATCCGGTCCCCTGCAGCGTTGTGGGCGATCTGGATCTTAGTGTTGTTATACTGTACAACCTCTATTTGAGGTCGGATTATAAAGCGAGGGGTATTTTACAGAGCTTTTGCTCAAGAAAAAAATAAAAAAAAATATATATTTTTTTTTAGACTGGTGCCCTAAAGGAACACATAATTTATTGTCACTGAAGTCTGTGGGAACTGTTGACACCCGTGATCGGATCACACAAGCTGCATAAGGGTTAATGGTGCACTTCTGTAGGCACTGAAGGGTCCTTTAACTCCATCCCTGAAGCTGCCTATAGCTGCTGAGAAGTGATTATGTAGTTAAGTGTGCAGAATTGCTCTCATAGAACAGATTGTGCTGCTTTATTGAAGAAGAGTTGCCCTGCTGTTCGAGAGAAGGTCTTGCCACCACGCAGTTCAGCGTTGTCAGTGTCACAAAGCTACTGATTGGCTGGGGAAGGCAGAATGTGTTGCTACGTACAATGTACGTAGCTGGGCATAAAGGTCCATTTTGCCAACTATGTATGTAGTTGCCACTCTAAGAGTTAAACAATATGCTTTCCCTTTGCAAAAATTAATGGATGGACACCTGTACAGTTTCCTCAGTTGTCTGTCTTGCAAAATCTTACATCAATTTATGAAGTTTAAAAATTGATGTAAGATAGGGTAAAGTAAATGTAAATAATCATGGAGGTCCATAATGTAGCCAGGAAGAGAAAAGAGAGAGATGGAAAGTGGAGGGGGAAAGTACGCTGGTATACTACTACTGCTGCTACTACCGTGCAAGGCTCAGCAGGCCCACTGTACAGGCGTTGGACACATTACCAAGGTTGTTGATGAGAACGGACAGTCTTCAGCACGGATCCACAACAAACCGTAATCGAAATCACTCACATTACCAAGGGTTTCAGGATGCTGACCGTGGCACCCCCACACGTAGGGTGAGGGAGTTTGGCACGAAGGGATGAGCAGGGTAGGGAACAGGGGGAACGCATACAAAAAGGGCTTCACATCACAGTAACGGATAAAACAATAGAAGTTAACTGACACACCAAAAAGGATTCACAAAGTAAAAACACGATCTCACCGTATTCTTCCTAAAATTATCTCGGATATAGAAATAAGCTGCTGTCTCCCGATACCGATTCGTACCACTAAGATAACGAAGCTCTTTTAACAGGCAACGGAATGTATGCAACGGTGATCCCATAGTCGACATGATTACTTCATGAACAGGAAAGCCCTGCGCGTACAGAACTCAAGGAAGAATAATCGAAAACCGAGCTAATCAATACGTAGTTGGTTGACGTCATTTGACCTTCACGACGCTCATTTCCTGGTAGCGCTTGTTACAATTGTGCTGTGGTATACACAATACTTTTTATTCAATTAATATAATTGTTGTGTCTTTTTTATTAAACCATGTTACTCACTTAAGAAGGGAATTATAGAAGCTGTGACCAACAATGTTCAAGTTAGCTTCTTATTTGGAGAATAAATAGGTGTGACGAGCTCCTGAGTTAGCTGAAACACGGACAATAAGATAGATCTTACAAAGCTACAATCTCTAAGTAACTAAGAGAAAAAAAATGGATATACGTCAAGGACTATTAGAAGAGTCATATATTGGCAAAAATATTCAAAGTGCCTTGTGCAAGGAATACATAAAGTGTACCGGTGCTAAAAATGAATATAATGTGCAAAATAAGACTGGACAAAGTGATAAAAATACAGGAAAGTGCTCCGTGCTATAAATAGGAAGTGTATAATCATATAATATATAAATTCATAAATGATCCTTAAATTACTTCATAAATTCTAAATAAGTATAAAGCATAACAATTAGAACAATACATAGCTAGGAACAATAAATAAATATGTACCAGATACAAATCAAACCTCAATATAGTCACAGTAGTTAGATATATAGCACCAAATGTTCAAGTCTATATAAAATAAAGTGCACTATAATATAAAGTGCGATCAAGACCACTCGAAGATTCCTCTGTTTCACTTGTACGCACACAATCCCCGTGATATACCGGTATATCTCTCACGATACAGGGTATCTCTCAAAAAAGAAGAAAACAGCAATAATATAATATTGTACAATATATACAGCTTTATTTATAAAACCCGGATGTTGAAAAGTTGGCTCAGTTGAACATTTATACGCGCATTTAATAGTCATGTCGCCAGTCATCCGTTTCTGCATCCTCCAAATAGTGTATTGTAATGGAACTGTAACCGTTTCTGCAGTTTTGGCAATTCCCTTTCGAGCCCACACAAAGATGGCAATTTTGACTTGGATTACCAAAACGTAGCTTCCATGAATGAGTGCTTCCTGGGGTATAGCCATACCTCTAATTGCATCATCTCTTTTTTTTTTATTATTTAGCGTCCCCACACAAATGATATGTTTTTCCCCAGAACAAGAAGGGCTTTCTTCAGCTACCATTTTTTGATCATATCATCTAAGTTCCTATAAAAAAATACAATATGGTTAAAAAATGAAAAAAGCACTTTTTCTCACTTTTGTTTGCAAAATCTATTGCTTATCTGCAAAAGCCTGCTGAATAGAGTCTACTATTTGTCCTGAGTTTAGAAATCTACTATTTGTCCTGAGTTTAGAAATACCTAATGTTTTTATATATATTTTTTGCAAGTTATAGGGCAATCAGTACAAGTAGTGTTTTGCTATTCCAAAACCATTTTTCCAAATCTCGTAATCCTATCCACATCTTTGCAGCCAGCCACTTCAAGTTCCTCCCATAAAAGCATATATTTTTGAAAAATAGAAACCCCAGGTTATTTCAAATGCTAGTATTTTAACTATTTCCGTGCACTGAGTCTACCATCAGCCTTTGTTTGTGGTAGTAGTGCTTTGTGTGTTTTTTCCCCACACAAATTGTACTCAATATGTGTTCAATAACATATGAGTACAGTGATACCACCCATGCATGGGTTATTTGGGGGCTAAAAGGCCTCATTTCGCACATGGGAAATTCAGGTTTTCAACTTGGAATATTGATATCTTGAAGCTGGCCAATTTAATTTACCCCATCAAACCCTTTTGAAAACTAGACACCCCATGCTGGTATTTTATTTCAAAATAGTTTTTATTCAAACAATATTTAACACATATTGACAAGGCATACATGTACATTCCACATATGACCAAAAGTAACCTACACAAGGTACAAGCAAATCACATTTTAAGGCAAGACAGGAGGCTTCGTATTTTGCATATCTTCCTTTACTCTCACCAACAGCAGCAAAGAAAGAGTTAATAACACAAGTGAAAACAACCAATAGAAACAGTACATAGGTGGTATATAAACCCCTTAGCTATCTTCCTCTTCCTCTTTCTTTGCTGCTCACCAAAACTGGAGTCAAGCTATCAGACACTTTCAAATCAGTGGTCATGCCATCAGACGCTTTTTCTTTAGATTAGCAAAAGGTGCTTTAGACCTGGAAATGTGATAATAATCATATAATGTTACAATTCTGGGTGGATTTTACAGAGTTCTCACACAAATATATCTCCCTGCAAAATTAGATACGTTTCTTAAACAAATTAAAGGTAAATATCCGCTCATATCTAGCAAATTACCTTTTATAACATTTCTGCATATATTACAAAATTCCACCATTGGACCAACACATTTACACTGCACATATCTCACATATACACCCCTATATAATATCTTACAATATGGTGCATTTTTACTGTGGAAATTTAAAGATATAGCGCCCCAAATAGCAGTGCAGTACTTGATAAATGCCATATTTCAACATTCTACATGGGGTTAAAAAAAATTCCCCCATTGGACCAATACAGTTACACTGCAGATATCTCAAACACATGCCCCTCTATTATTTCTGAGAATATGGTGCATTTTTACTGTGGAAATTTAAAGCTATAGCGCCCCAAATATTAGCCCAATACATAGCAAATGGGATTTTTCAAAAATCTACAGGGGTTAAAAAAAGTTCCCCCATTGGACCAATATATTTACACTGCACATATATCAAGCACACACCCTTCTATTATTTCTGAGAATATGGTGCATTTTTACTGTGAAAATTTAAAGCTATAGCGCCCAAATATCAGCCCAGTAGACAGCAACCGTCATTTTTCAACATTCTACAGGGGGTTGAAAAAAATTCCCCCATTGGACCAATACAGTTACACTGCAGATATCTCAAACAAGTGCCCCTCTATTATTTCTGAGAATATGGTGCATTTTTACTGTGGAAATTTAAAGCTATAGCGCCCCAAATATTAGCCCAATTCATAGCAACTGGCATTTTTCAGCATTCTACAGAGGGTTAAAAGGAATTCCTCCATTGGACCAATTCAGTTACACTGCAGATATCTCAAACACATGCCCCTCTATGATTTCTGAGAATATGGTGCATTTTTACTGTGGAAATTTAAAGCTATAGCGCCCCAAATATCAGCCCAGTAGACAGCAACTGCCATTTTTCAACATTCTACAGGGGGTTAAAAAAAATTCCCCCATTGGACCAATACAGTTACACTGCAGATATCTCAAACACA
Organism: Spea multiplicata; assembly: GCA_009364415.1. NCBI lineage: Eukaryota > Metazoa > Chordata > Amphibia > Anura > Pelobatidae > Spea > Spea multiplicata. The sequence continues at coordinate 22,064 of VKOC01047104.1, forward strand.
TGCCCCTCTATGATTTCTGAGAATATGGTGCATTTTTACTGTGGAAATGTAAAGCTATAGCGCCCCAAATATCAGCCCAGTAGACAGCAACTGCCATTTTTCAACATTCTACAGGGGGTTAAAAAAAATTCCCCCATTGGACCAATACAGTTACACTGCATATTTCTCAAAGACATGCCCCTCTATGATTTCTGAGAATATGGTGCATTTTTACTGTGGAAATTTAAAGCTATAGCGCCCCAAATATCAGCCCAGTAGACAGCAACTGCCATTTTTCAACATTCTACAGGGGGTTAAAAAAAATTCCCCCATTGGACCAATACAGTTACACTTCAGATATCTCAAACACATGCCCCTCTATATTTCTGAGAATATGGTGCATTTTTACTGTGGAAATTTAAAGCTATAGCGCCCCAAATATCAGCCCAGTAGACAGCAACTGCCATTTTTCAACATTCTACAGGGGTTAAAAAAAAATTCCCCCATTGGACCAATACAGTTACACTACAGATATCTCAAACACATGCCCCTCTATTGTTTCTGAGAATATAGTGCATTTTTACTGTGGAAATTTAAGGATACAGTGCCCCAAATATCAGCCCAATATATAGCAAATGGGATTTTTCAACATTCTACAGGGGGTTAAAAAAAATCACCCATTGGACAAATAGTTACACTGCAGATATCTCAAACACATGCCCCTCTATTGTTTCTGAGAATATGGTGCATGTTTACTAGACTTGTGCATTCGTCTTCGGGCGAACATGAAAACGAACACGAAGAGTGCGTTTTCGTGTTCGTTCCGAAGACACGCCGAAGAAAAGACAGCGGCAGTAAAACGTAGGCAAAGACGAAGACACACACCACGAATATCTTCGTGATCGTCTTCGTCTACCATTCCCCCCCCTTCTAACTTACCTTGTCTTCGCGGCATCGCGGCAGTTCCCGTAAGAGGAAATCCGCAGGTTCGCCGTCACGGGTTACAGGGCTGTGCGAATGAGCCTATTGGTCGCCTACAGGGACCTCCTCTGGCATCAACCAATTGTTTGATGCCAGAGGAAGCCCCTGCAGGTGACCAATAGGCTCATCCCACTGGTCTCCCTCCCTGTTCAATTAGTTGCTCGTAAGGACAGGGACCTCCTTTGGCATAAAACAATTGGTTGATGCCAGAGGAGGTCCCTGTCCTTACGAGCAGGTTGATGCCAGAGGAGGTCCCTGTCCGTACGAGCGACTTTATTGGTCGCTCGTACGGACACTTAACTAATTGTTTGATGCCAGAGGAGGTCCCTGTCCGTACGAGCGACTTTATTGGTCGCTCGTACGGACATTTAACTAATTGAACAGGGAGGGAGACCAGTAGGATGAGCCTATTGGTCACCTGCAGGGTCTTCCTCTGGCATCAAACAATTGGTTGATGCCAGAGGAGGTCCCTGTAGGCGACCAATAGGCTCATTCGCACTGCCCTGTAACCCGTGACGGCGAACCTGCGGATTTCCTCTTACGGGAACTGCCGCGATGCCGCGAAGACAAGGTAAGTTAGAAGGAGGGGGGGAATGGTAGACGAAGACGATCACGAAGATCTTCGTGGTGTGTGTCTTCGTCTTTGCCTACGTTTTACTGCCGCTGTCTTTTCTTCGGCGTCTCTTTGGAACGAACACGAAAACGCACTCTTCGTGTTCGTTTTCATGTTCGCCCGAAGACGAATGCACAAGTCTAGTAAACATGCACCATATTCTCAGAAACAATAGAGTGGCATGTGTTTGAGATATCTGCAGTGTAACTATTTGTCCAATGGGTGAATTTTTTTTAACCCCCTGTAGAATGTTGAAAAATCCCATTTGCTATATATTGGGCTGATATTTGGGGCACTGTATCTTTAAATTTCCACAGTAAAAATGCACTATATTCTCAGAAACAATAGAGGGGCATGTGTTTGAGATATCTGTAGTGTAACTGTATTGGTCCAATGGGGGAATTTTTTTTTAACCCCATGTAGAATGTAGAAAAATCCCATTAGCTGTCCACTGGGATGATATTTGGGGCGCCGTAGCTTTAAATTTCCACAGTAAAAATGCACCATATTCTCAGAAATAATAGAGGGGCACTTGTTTGAGATATCTGCAGTGTAACTGTATTGGTCCAATGGGGGAATTTTTTTCAACCCCCTGTAGAATGTTGAAAAATGACGGTTGCTGTCTACTGGGCTGATATTTGGGGCGCTATAGCTTTAAATTTTCACAGTAAAAATGCACCATATTCTCAGAAATAATAGAGGGGCATGTGTTTGAGATATCTGCAGTGTAACTGTATTGGTCCAATGGGGGAATTTTTTTTAACCCCATGTAGAATGTTGAAATATGGCATTTATCAAGTACTGCACTGCTATTTGGGGCGCTATATCTTTAAATTTCCACAGTAAAAATGCACCATATTGTAAGATATTATATAGGGGTGTATATGTGAGATATGTGCAGTGTAAAT